>CM068756.1:645025-844375 GCA_035084275.1 Hydrolagus colliei | reverse complement strand
TAAAAACACACACAGGCGGGGGGGAGGGGGGTACAACCCCCCCCCCCCCACACACACACACACACACACTTACCTCAGTCCAGTCCGCCCGCCCGCCGCCGCCGCCTCCACTTCCGCTTGCTCCAGCTGGGTCACATGACCTCCGCCCTCGCCGGTCGGAAGTACAGCGATAAACACGAACACCGGCCAGCCAATCAGCTGGTAGACGGGAGAGCCCGCCCTCCCCCCAGTCTCCTCCCCTCCTCCAGTCTCCTCCCCCTCCCCCTCCTCCAGTCTCCTTCCCCCTCCTCCAGTCTCCTCCCCCTCCTCCAGTCTCCTCCCCCTCCTCCAGTGTCCTCCCCATCCCCCCCTCCAGTCTCCTCCCCCCTCCTCCAGTCTCCTCCCCCTCCCTCCAATCTCCTCCCCCTCCCCCAGTCTCCTCCAGTCTCCTCCCCCTCCCCCCCTCCAGTCTCCTCCCCCTCCTCCAGTCTCCTCCCCCTCCCCAGTCTCCTCCCCCCTCCTCCAGTCTCCTCCCCCTTCCCCCTCCAGTCTCCTCCCCCTCCGCCCCCCCCCCCCCCCCCCCTCTTCCAGACGTCTCAAAGCGCCTCACAGAATACACTGTACAGTGAGCCGACTGTATACGTGGGGGTGAAACACCGGAGCCGGTCGCACGCACGCAGGCAGCATCCCGCAAAACAGCCGTGGATTGAGCGGCCAGACTATCATCGTTTCAGTGTTAGACGCGTGGACGAGCGTGGACACCCCCCCCCCCCCCCCCAACCCCCCGAGAGATTATTATTAGGCGTGTAAGAAGTAAGGAAACTCAAACCCGGATCTCTCGCTTACAAGGCTACTGCTCTACCCGCTGAGCCCCGGGCAGTTTCCTTACTCCGCACATCTAATAATAATAACAATAATAATAATAATGATCCCTCAGAAAAAACCCGATAATAATTTGGTCACTCAAAACCACGTGCGCAATTGGCTGCAGCGTTTCACCCACAAATATAGTCAATTTAACTTTACGGTATACTCCGTGAAGCTGTTTGAGACGTCTAGAAGACGTGAAGAGCGCTATATCAAATGCAAGGATTATTATCATATAGTGCCAGTGCCGCTGGAGAGCCAGTGAAGCCTGTGCAGAGCGAGTGTGACGTGGGTACAGTTCGGTCCGGGTCAATATGTGATACCGCTTAGCTTGCCCTTCGACTCTTCAAAGATGTTTGTTTTTTTGAAGACTGATTCTAATTGAAGGCAATTCTGCACTGCAGGATCCCATTCAACCACACGATGGCAAGGGATTTGTAACTCCGCACCAAGATTCTCCCCTTCAAAGATTTACAAGTTGCTGTGGTTTTATTATTAGTTTCATTTAACTTGCTCAGCAATCAGCAATCTTAACTCAGTCATCAGCTGAGCCAATTGAAAAGTGTGGCACAAAAAACTGAAGTTGCTGGGGAGACCTGTGTTCAAATCCAGGCAGGTCAGGACGAAACCTCGGGCAAGTTTCCTTACTCCACGCACCTAATAATAATCCCTCCAGAAAAAACACAATAATAAAATTGATCATTTCAATCCACGACTGTGTGTGGGGGGGGGGACGCTGCTGTGCGCAATCGGCTGCCGCGATTCACCAACAAATATATACAGTCAATTCACTTTACAGTATATTCCGTGAAGCGCTTTGGGACGTCGATAAGATGTGAAAGGCGCTATATCAAATGCAAGGATTATATATATATTATATAAATGTGGATGATGTTTCAGGTCTCTACAAAACAGAACACTAACAAGGAAAACTAAATTAAAAGCATTTCTTTTTTTTAATACTGCAATAACCTGAAAAGTTTTACAATCTTGAAATATAACTTCATTTAACATCTAGGTTTTGCGGTTGGAGTGGTACTTTTCACATCAAACAGGCGCTTCACAAAATAAACTTGTAGAACACCAGAAAAAACAATGACTACACTCTGAGCTACTGACCACCGGTTCACATAGTTATTGTTTGCTAAACCAAGAAAGTAATCTGCTCCTTTGCGCATTCTGGCAAAGTTATAGTATCTCCACATGTGGAAGACATAACGCTCCACTTTCATAGCCGTTTCCTGTCAAGGGGAAAGCAAAAGAATAATAAAGGGACAAAAAAAAATGACATTTGTGCAATACATTTATTAGAAAGCTAAGTGAAAATCAGTATGATGAAGAAGCAGAATATTTTGATAGCACAATACTGAAAAGTATTTCATTCTAGGATAGAATTGCTGTTGAATTAAAAGTTATTAGAAACTAACAGTTCTGGAATTTTAGTGACAAACAGGACTTGTTTGTTATTTGATTCAAAAAGAATTTCCAGCACCAAATAATTAGACGGGGAGAAAATTAATCCTGGGAAGCAATGAAAACGGAACTTTTTAAAAGCGTCAATAACAAGTTATAAAGAAACAGAGGGGGATTGCGATGGGTAACAAAGGGATCGCAAACGGTATGAGGGAAGAAGTGAGAAACATTTTTTTTCTCTCTCTTAAAGTTGATGTAAAGTGCCTGAGATTTTTCCTGCATTAATGACATTGTAGGTTAGAGGAGTTGTCTGCCCTCACGTGAGTCACTCAATTACCACCGACTCAGCAAGCGTATTCCAAGAGACATCTTTTAAAAGTTTGCGATGTGTAATACAAAATCCAGGTCGGCAAGAAGCTCAATAAACCTACCCGAATTGCAGAAACTGTGTCATTCAATCCAATTCTTTCTAGATTCTCTCCTTTTCTTTCATCCAAACCATCGTAGTAAACTCCAAAGTTGAGAAAGATTTGCTTTGATCCAAAGCTGGTCAAAAAGTTACTCAAACAGAACTGGTAAAAACCTGACACATGCAAAAAAAATTAAAATGACTGAATTAATGATATGTTGGTCTAATTCTCCATCATTGCTAATCATGCTCTTATTGTTATACGGTGTAATCCTATTTACACTGTATAACGGTGTCTGATGGGTAGAATACACTAAAATATGAGAAAAGCAAGGAAATTGCCATACAAAAGACACAAATTATTTTCTTGCCATAAAGGTTAAATTGCAACAACAATTTGTATTTATATAGCACCCTTCGCTGGGCAAGTATTTTGTCACAAAGCCTAAAGCATGCTTCAAGAACTCTGCATCATCTTCTGCTTACAGGAGCAAAACTACAGAAAATAACTGTCTAAACAGGAGTGGAGGAGTATGAGGTCTCACAGCTGCAAATTTTAAATTATACATTATGTTGAGGTACGGCTGCAAAGTTTTTTTTTCAGGAGACATATGATGTGTCTGACCGAATCTTAGTAACTTTTTGTGCTGATCTGTTCATAATCTTTTAAGTTCAATTTAAACTGGAAACTACGTTACTTCCATTTGCAAGGCAATAATTTAGAAGCAGAAAAACCTTAGTTATACTGCCACTGGTTGCAGAAAGGTGAAAAGACTTACAAACGAGTGCGATGAGACATACCAGATTCATTGGTTTTAAAGTTGATTTGCCCCCTCGCCTCAGCAGATGTATCTATCAAGCTTCCACTTGGGGCATTAATTGAGACCGTGATAGCTCTATTATTCTGTATTCCCATCACCCACTGAACCTAGGAATTGAAAGATATTTATGAAAAGAGAATTAACATTTCAAAATAATCATACCTTGCATATTAGTGGGGAGGAGGCAAACCAGAATTATTTTCATAATATAAAAAATGGCAACAAAAAAACTAATAATTGTAATCCCCATAATAATAAAAGTATAAATCGACATCAGTTTAAACATTTACTCAGTACTTCAAATTTTCTACATTTTATGTCTTATTTGTACATATGATTTGTACTTATTTGTCTTATATGATCCCACACCAAACTAAAACGCATCCTACTTCATAGCTGAAGTAAAAATATCCCATCTGCTCCGCGTACTGCCAAAAACATTCCTGTCCGCCTCCTTTGACAACGATAGAGAAGTCATATTGATCTGCACCACCAAACACATCTGGGTCACTGGAACCACTCTTCGCCTCAATCATTTGACATTTTGCACTTCTAAGAAGGATAAAACACCAACACACAAACACAATAACCGCTGTAGACATTTCTACTGCCAGAGAAATGGTTCGCAATACATCTAGAAAAATGTTAAATATTGGTAAAATGACACAACCCATTGGAAATAATTAACTTTTAACTCTAATCTACAATGCCCATTAATCCTGCCTAATGTCTTTCACACCTGTAACAAAAATTATAAGTCTTCAGGGAAAAAAAAACTAAACTATACTACAAAATCTATATAGAACATTTACAAAAAAGTCCACGGCTTGCTATTTCTAATTATATTCCATTGTAATCAAACAGCTTGTTCACTAATGACTGGGTGTAAAACACTCATTGCAAAACCTAATTTTAAGTACTTCAACCCATCCATCAACGTCATAAGAAAAAAAATTGCACTGATGTTCTCTGATCCTCAAAGGATTATCAAGATGAACTACTGAATGTTTGTCTATCCCCTCATACATTTAACAGGTCTAATTGCAAAAAGCCATTCTTTGAAACCTGTCCAACATAAAGACAGGGTGCCCAAAATCACGTAGTGTTCCAAACATGATCTAACCAGCACTTCTGACTGGAGATAGGATGAATTATTGTACAGTACTTGGTAAATTATCAGCTGTATTAAAAATAAAACACCATGGATTCCTACTGAAACAAATGTGAACTTTACTGTGATGCCTGGGTCTTCAAGTCACCTGCCAGTCAAAACATTTTGCAGGCACTTAAAAGGGAGCCTGAAGTTTTTTTTAAAATGTACTATTAATACAAGGCTACTATCACAGTCACATTTTTAAAAATAAAAAGCACATTTAAGAACTGTACTGTACTTGGATTTTTGAACCAACATATTGTTTTCACCTTTTTTAAAATACAAAAAGCATAAAGCCTGTATTTAGGAACTTTCTAGCTTGCTGACCCATTTTTACAATGATTGCTCTGGCCCCAACATTCATGCAAATTCAAATTCTCAAATTCAACAGTGAGAATGGACAAACGTTAATGGAAGTTAAAATTATCGAAGTTAAAAAATACAATTTATTGCAAAATATTTTAGTCACGACTTATGATTAAAGCAGAAAACAAAATAAGTTTAATGTAAGACATTTAGAAATATAGAAAAATACAGGAGACAAATTCATTTAAATATTTGCACTCAACTTGTCAAGTGGAGTAAAGCGGACATGAAACACTTTTACGAGTTAGATGTCACATAAATATTTAATTTACTGGCAAACCAGGAATACTTTCTTTTTCAAAAACAAATCAAAATTTTGATACATCTACATAATTAAATCACAAAAGAAGCAGATGGATTTTCAATTTTTTTTCATAAACACAAAATAGTATGTGGGACCCTATCCTATAAATACCTTGACAAGACAATAATGCATGAACCCACAGTAATTTAGTATATTTTCCCTCAATTCAAATTTGAACCAGCTTTCATGTATAAAACATAAGGCCTTTATTTAAAATTGGGGTTACAGCTAGACAAAAGTCAGTAATTCTTTTCATATATTTCGTACAATAATATACTGCACAGTATAAGTACGAAAGGTATATCACACATTGAATCTTGTTAGCAACTGGTTTGGTAGGCAGTTTACAATACTTTGATTCTTTCTGACTATCTATTTGCTTCTATTTTGGAGGATTGAAGTGTTTTTCTTAAACATTTTTGATGTTTAGACTTTCCATTTAAAGAACTTGGGTCATGAGAGATGAGCAATCCAATCAATGGTATGCAATAACACCTCAAGGTCTTCCTTAAGGTCCTGTGGCAAGAAGTAACACCACACAGCCCAAAATTGGCAGATTTTGATTTCCCACCTCAGCCAAGGTGCCACAAAAACCACCATAGCTTAAGAGAAGAGAAAGCCAAACAGGATCCCCACTCTAGATACACATCTGAGGAGGTCAGCTGGAAAATACACATCTGTACAGCTGCAGCGACAGAACCATTTTAAAAAATTCATAGGGTAGTGAGCAATGTGAATGGTGATTATGATGAGAGAATTAATTTACCAGTAGAGTGACCGCTCAGTAGATAAATGGATACTGCAACAATTAAAGAAAGAATCAAGGCCCAACACGAAAAGGGTGTATTATTTTGAGTGCCCAAATTCTTCATTCTCTGTGTAGATACATTTAAGCAATTTATGTAGTGGTTTTCTTTACATTAAATAAGTACCTCACACGGAAGTGAAAATCTCGACACTCCTTATTTTAACTCCTTACTTTATCTTTTACTCCAGCGTAAGATTGCAAAGACTGTGTAACTCAGCAAGTACAGTAGTGAAGACCCACGATTGGCAAGACTATGTACAAGTGATTTGGAGCACTTTCCGTGGAGGACTGCCCGTGGTGCCACTTTCTAATTGATTTATTGGATGGAACTTCAGAATTAAATGGTGAAGAGGTTATCAGAATAAAATGTCCACAGTTGTATAAACACAAAAGTTTGATTCCTTTCCCCTATTGGTTGCTGCCAGTTCTCAGAATATGACTAGAGCACATCCCCAACCAATTACACGTGTTCAAAATAAAATCTGCAAAGGTATCCTATCCAGATCATTTAATCTTTAAACAAAAAGTACAAAAAGAAAAAAAAAGCCAATTTATCAAAACTGAATGCATGTACATTTTAATTCAATTCGTACAAGAGCTGAATCTCAACTTGCGCCTAGATAACATTGCCTGCTACTATTATATACACATCCAAACTCCAAATTTTCATTTTGGGAAAAATTCCAACATAACTTGCATAACATCAATGAATAAAAAAAATGTCAGGGTTCTTCAACAAGATTGGCCTGAATCACTTTTTAGAATAAAGTAATTGCCAAAGACAGTAGATACAGCTAAGTTTAAAAGGCTACTATCTATATCAAACCAAGCCTATGCATCGTCCTCCATCGATCTTTAATCATGACGTTTGTTCGTTCATGAAACGAATAATTTTTCAGGATCTTCCCCCAGTTCCCTACTCCAAATTTTTGCACACCGTGTTTAATCCATTCACTTTCTTCCACTGTCCACCTCTAGAAGATTAAAGAATATTATTCTGGTATTAGACCAAACAGCACAAATCACAAAAGAAACAATGCTCTCTCATCAACCTGCTGCATGATATTGTTAAACCTATACGCATTGGAATTATTTACCAGTAGAGCAAATGCACCCGATCAATTCAGACTACCCAACAATTTGACAGCAAGGAAATCTTAAATTTAAGAAAACTACATGTGTGTTGAAGATTGACGCTTACTGCATTGCTTGACCATTAGTAAGTACAACTTTGCAGATAACCGGATTCAGATTGTAATCAATCAATCAGTATGGGGGAAGGCGAGCTAAACATTGTCTGACTCCATTGTGTGGGATATTAATATACTACATTAAAAAAACCACACATGGCATTTAAAACATTTTAAAATAGGTAATTTACCTGACGCTTGAATGAAGCTGAACAAGTACTTTCCATTGGCGAGGACCTTCCAGACTCTATTAAGTAATTAAGAGTAATTAACTTCTGCTCCAATAAATAATGCACATCAATATACAAAAAATTGTATCAACCAAGTTTTAATAATGCCCCCAAATTATATTTAATATACTGTGGTAGAAAACAGTTTATTTATTAACAATTTCTGCAATCAAATGTGACACTGGTATGTGAAGTCTTAAGCCAAGCCCAGGCACAAGATAATTTAAAAGCTAAATACAAAATACATTTTGTTGTTCCACATGCAGACCACGTTGGTCTGGAGTTAGTAGTTCCTACCAATCTATACCTTGGATTAAAATCCCTCTATAATGTGGTATTTCAGGTACACGTTCTGTGTCCTAGCCATATTATGATTGTCATCCAAATTTACTAAAACAGATTAATAATTGGGTCATTCATCTCTCACTGCTGCTTGAGGTATTTGGTTTCACAGAAATTAACTGCTATGGTAAGGCACTGCAAAATAAATTATTTGTGTAGACTTTCACGCAATATCTTGATACATCAAGTGCAAGTATAATCTGACCCTATCGTTACATGGTACATCTACATCCATAGAAACGGAGACCAATTATAAATATCCACAAAATAAAAATGGCCATACAAGCATCCAAATTAATTGCTAAATTGTACTAAAAAACTGGGGCAATAAAAGGCAAGGGTTACCCCTGCATCAACACATCTTAATAAATTATGATCGACTGCCTAATGGTAGATTAATGTTAATATTCCATATGTTAGCAAAACAATATACATATAATTCACTTTATTATAGCAACTTAGAATTGAATAGAAATTCAGATCAATAAATTTGGTAGATCAATAAATCTAGTAAAGGGTTGTTTGTGCGTTTACTAGCTAAGGTCAATTTAAAAGTTCGTCTATAAATGTCAATATGTTTGAAAGCAACATATTGGTGTTTACTCACTGGTGGATGGAGCAAACAGAAACTCCTCATCACTCCATTCCTCCTTGTCTTCAACCACTTGAAGGTGAAGCAAATTAGATCTAAAGATGGGATTAAAGATTATATTATACAGCAATCATCACATCCGGCATAGACAATGCATACACAAGTCAGTAAGCAGACAAATCAGTAAACTAACGAGGAGAAATTACTGAATTACCGTAAATACCCGCGTATATGGCGCACTCGCGTATAAGGCGCACCCCCCACTTTTGACCTTTTCTTGGTGAAAAAAAACGGAAGCATTTTCGATGATATTGCCGGCAGAAGGGAGGGAGGCAGGAGAGACAGGTAGGAAGGGAGGGAAAGATGGAGGCAGGCAGGCAGGGAGGGAGAGAGAGGGAGGCAGGCAGGTAGCCAGGGAGGGAGAGGGAGAGAGGCAGGCAGGGAGAGAGGGAGGGAGAGAGAGAGAGGGAGGGAGGCAGGCAGGCAGCCAGGGAGGGAGAGAGAGATAGAGGGAGAGAGAGAGAGAGGCAGGTAGGCAGGCAGCCAGGGAGAGAGAGGGGGAGAGGCAGGGAGGGAGGGAGGGAGAGAGAGAGGGAGAGAGACAGGCAGGAAGGGAGGGAAGGAGGGTGAGAGAGAGGGAGAGAGGCAGGCAGGGAGGGAGGGAGGCAGGAGAGGGAGGGAGGCAGGCACACTGGGTTTGGCAGAAGGCAGGCAGCAGGCTCAGCACTGAAGTCCGCTGCTGCTGCCGCTGCCCGGGCGGCCAAGGCCGAAGCCCCATCACCCGCTCCCCCCCAACCCCCGCCGGACACTGACCAAACCCCAGCTGCCAGCGCGCCGGCCGCCCCTCCTGTTTACTGTATTTCCGAGGCTCAACATTTCTTGTACCTGCGTATAGGGCGCACCCCCAACTTTCGAGATCTTCCGACGTGAAAAAAAGTGCGCCTTATACGTGGGTATTTACGGTACTTGCTTTTCAAAGGACTGCACTTGAATTTACTGAAATCTCAGAATCCTTACCTCTTGCCTCGTAATATTCCAGTTTCTTTGCTAAGCTTTTTAGCAGGAGAGCTTGTCCCATTTGATAACGCTGGGGAATAGACCTCGCAATGCTGGAAATTTCTCTTACTTCTCTGGACTGGGATTTCGGGAGTTTTCTGTCCACTCCCACTGGGGACGGGGAAATCGTAAACCTCCACCTCACTAAGACTGTCAGGCTCCATAACAAACCGAGACACCTGTATGCCACCTGTTTCAATCCTCTTTTGTCTTGCCATTTCTTTAGTTCTTTCGGGGATTTTAAAATCGAGTTTCTCTAGCTTTTCAAAGGCTGTTGGTGTGCCCGTTGATGAATTAAAAAGGATGTTGAATGCAGTGTGAAGGGCTGCACGACTGAAAATCAGGCTTGTCTCAGTTTTCACCCTAAAAATCGCACAAATTGTAACACAAATTACTCCAAAAAGTTTCACGATTTTTAAAAATTCCACAGAACATTAGATATTACATTAGAATATGGCATTAGAATATGGTAATTCTGCTCAGCAGTTAGGTCTCCATATAGTGTAAAGTTAGATTTTAATATAAACTTAATGCTGCCGTTCATTTGTAACTAAAGCTGAACCAGGCTTCAAATATTTAGCATATTGATTTCTGTAATCAGTCAAACAGAATTAGATTTGTTTCAACTACTCAATAGCAAACTTATGCTTTCTTGTATTTACCAAATAAGTTGTTTCCTTAACGCACTATTTGGGGGAAATAACTACACTAAACGCTAATTGAGCCAATCGATCTGCCAGCGAACAACTGAGTTTTTTTTAAATTGTTAAGTACTGTAATAACATTTAGAATTTAATGCATCTTTTTTCTAATGACCTGTTAAAGAGAAAGAAGTGAGTTCTTTGGATAAAATGTTAAACCAGTATCCTAGCAAATCAACCCTTTTCCAAATTGACTAAAAAAAATTCAGTCTTAATATAGTGTTTTTAGACTTTGCTTGAGCAAAACAGCATATGTGGTTTCCCACATCAGTCACTAAGCTTCAAAGGGCTTGTTGGTTTAGAGGTATTCCAACATAAATTTATCATTTATTTCTTTTCTTTACATCAACAATTTTGAAACACTGCTTAAGTTGACATAACAAAAAACTCCAGTGACCTCTTAGAACAGATGCAACATTTTTCCATCGAGTTTGATGAGCACTGATTTGACCTCTCTTCTTGCATCTCAGCCACATCCAATGTAGAGTTTGAAATTGATTTTTTTGCAACCTGAAAGCAAAACACAGAGTACGTGAATGTTTTAGCTCTCAATAAGGTACGAGATGAAAAAATAAATTCGCTACATTATACTCGATGCCTACGTGCATCACAGATAGCATGAATTTTACACTATGAAGTTTTATTTTTTTAAATAGACAATTAAATCAGCAATAGCATGAATGCAGTTTGTACTTTGCAACATCACGCAAACATCATGCAATGCGAAGATGCAGCTATAAATCTGCAACCAAATGTAATGCATTCCCCTTTGACTTCTTTGATAATAATCCTTGTAGTTGATATAGCGCCTTATTACATCTTCTAGATGTCTCAAAGCACTTCACAGTATATGTGGGCAAAATGCAGCAGTCAATTGTGCTCGGCAGTGTCCCACAAACAAACGTGGATTGTAATGACTAATTTATTATTGGGGTTTTTCTTGAGGGATTATTATCAGGTGTGTGGAATAAGGAAACTTGCCCAAGATTTCACCCTGCCTAGAATCAAACCAATGTCTCTTGCTCTCTTGCTTGTAAGGTGAGTGCTCTAACCACTGAGCTACAGGACTCCACGAATTGCTGAGTTACAGGACTCATCTTACCGCCTTGGGACGTCCTCCCGATGTGAAAGGCATTCTATAAATGTCACTTTGTTGTTGTTACCTCACAGAGTCAGCCACATTACCCCCAGAGAAGTTAAAATCAACCATTAATAAGGAACCGGAGTTCAGGAAAAGGATTCTAGAAACATGAATCCACAAAGAATTCCCCATGCCAAAATAGTTTTGAATAAGAAAATATGCAAACATTAGTACACAACAAGGTACAGATGTCCAAATTCCACTGTACATTAAGCAAACCCAATAGTCAAGATATAATTATGTACAGTATTTAAGAAAACTACAGTATATGTTCTAATGATTTTGCAATACTTTGCAAAGAAAGTTATTCCTAAATCAATCCACTAATATTTTAGTGCCACTCATTTTAATAAGATTGTAAGGAAGACATTCATTCTTCATTGGTAAGATGCATGTCACTGGAAGGAGTGAACGTAAATCTAAGAATGTGCACATTTAAATCAAGTTACATTAATTAGATACTGAAACACATTATACCACACAATCCAAACTAACATGAATACATACAAGAAGCAGAAATGGTTCATGGTTGTCAATCAAACTGTCCACAAAAGCCATCATTTTCATTTTGAATTCAATGTACATATAGAAACGAAGATCAGGATGGGAGCAATTCCTCTCTCTAATAATAGTGGAAAGCAATTTCTAAGAGAACAAGAAAGGACAAAACATTTTAAGACTACAGCATAATCACAAATGTACAATTCAAATAATCATAGCTGCACACTAACAGGAAAATTACAGTATATAAAATACAGCAGATTCTCGGTGATCCACATAATAAATAAACCTGGGAATTTATGTATATTACAGTGAATGCTCTGTGTTCTCAGCCCTGGCTGACTCGATTCCCACATCTTATTTCCATATTCGAACTGTCTAATCCCTTGCAAAAACAGATAACAACAAATTACATTTATCTGGTCATCTGACATACCTGGTCATCAGTCCTTACAGTAAGCATTTGTAGGATCTTGGAAGCTTCTTCAAAGCAGCTCTTCTTAATATAATTGACCGCAGTCTTCAAAAAGAAAATATCAAAATTACTTCAAGTTTGCATTATTTGGAAACTTTGAATAAGCAACCTAGATGATTTAGGAGAATTCAGGTGATTCCAAAGAATGGTAGCTCAGATTAGGACTCATTTGCAATGCAAGATAAAAGATACTTATTGCGCTTTATAGATGATTACTGAGGGCAAACTATTGCTTACCTTGCGACAATAGTTTTAATTAGCTTTACAGCCAACATCCAGTGCTGACGAACCAACTCCCATGCTAAATAAAAAGCAACTTCCATGCCTTGTGGAGTCTTGTAGCTCAGTGTTTAGAGCACACGCCTTACAAGCAAGAAACCTGGGTTCAATTCTAGGCAGTGTGAAACCTTGGGCAAGTTGCCTTACTCCACACGCCCTCAGAAAATAATCCCTCAGAAAAAAAGTTAATAAATTGGTCATTTCAATCCACTACTGTTTGTGGGTCACTGCTGTGTGCAATTAGATGCCGCGTTTCACCCCCAAAATGTACAGTCACTTCACTTGAAAAGTGCCATGTCAAATGCAAAGATTATTATTATTGTTGCGCATTGTCACTTGCAGGATACTGTAATTAATATGTTAAATATCTCAAATTATATTAGCAATATACATATATGTGAGACATATGTAATCAATTGCACATGATAGGACTTGGTTGTTACTAGCTTTGCAGAAGAAACAAAAGATAGTTTATAAACAACAAAGTGTTATCAGTCTTTATCGGTAATTTTCTCATGGAGAAATGTTCTGCAGCTGGAGAGGGAGCCATGTTGCATTTGTTTTTGCAGAGGAACCATCTTGAAAAGAACAATTGGTGAAAGGTCACCAAATGAACTGGATAAAGATATACTGATTCGAGGAAAAAGTTGGAGAAAGGAGAAATTGGAACTTAAGTCGCAAATCCATGTTCCAGTTTCAAAAAGAAAGATCAAGACTATCAGTGGAGCAACTCTAGACGTACAGTGGTGCTTGGATACTGAACCCAGAACGGCACAACGATACCTGGATACTTTCGGATGTCGACCTGGAAACCACACAGCAATACTTGGGATACCTTTCCATGGATTTATGTTTGGATTAAAATGAAGATTAATTTGGACCTTGCAACTCTATCATTCCCACAGCATTTGGTTTTGGTAAACGTAAAACACTGTGAGCTATGCGTCGATACATAAGCATTGTCGTGATGAATACTTTTAATTTCTTATAACTATTACTGACCTGAATTAAGAAACATGCCTATTAATTAGTATAACATTTGTGTCAGTCCTGACTTCACCACAGGGGCAAAAATATCATGGCAAATGTCATTTTCACTTCCTGCGTGAAGTAAGTGACACCAACAGTTTTTCCTTCGCATGAAAGTACTGTCAATAGCAACCTGACAAGTGAGAAATCAGACATTTTCACACCATTTACACACTAGACCCATCTAACTGCTCTATTATCCCCAAAACTGTGGATTTTTACCTTGAATAATACTCTGGATCAAACAAAATTGGGAGTACAATCTCTTCTTTTTCTGTCTTCCATGCTTGAAAACCAATGACTAATCAAAACAAATTATAAGTTATTTCAAATCATTGAACTAACCTGTATTTGTACAGCTTCTCTGATCTTTTGGATCATTCCTTCATCCAATGAGAACTCATTCTTTATCCGGCCAAGAATTGTTAAAACAGATTCCAGTGCTATGGTGCTTCTTTCTGTGTAAAAGTCATAAAATGTATATCTGTAAATGCGCACTTACCACACAAAAAAAAACGTCAATTGTATTCTTATTTTGCTTACCAAATTTGGCTAGAAACCATATTATAAGAAGTTTTTTTGCAACTTCCTCTGTGTTATCGTATGGCCTTTTCAAAACAGCTGTAAATAAAAATAGAATACAGATATAAATTAAAGCCAAAACGTTTGCAGATCTGAATAAAAAGCCTGGCACACGATCAACCATGATCGGTTTAAAACAGCTTTTGCCATTTACACTGAAAACTATAATAGTACAGCACTACCCATTTTAGTTTACTATGTTTTTTTCTCCCCATTCAAGCATTTACTATCTGCATCTAGGTCAGATATCCCCAAACTATTAGTAAAGCTCCTTCTGCATTATTCGCCAACTGAACAACCCTGAGATTTGTTTTGCTGGATTGCTACCTTCAATGTTACAGCTTTGAAAGGGTCCAGCTCTGTGTATCGCCGTGAGAAGCTTCCTCCAAGTGACATGAACTCTGATGCCAACTCACAATCCAATCCCAGCGAGCCGCTATTTAAAATATCCGTATTTTAAATGATGTAAAGTTGTGTATACAGTTGGGAGGGGAGAGGGGGGGGGGGGGGGAGTTAAGGCTCCATGAGAGGAAGACAATCCCGCCTTGAAACACTAGAAGTACTGACTCAAGATAATAATAATAATAGATTTTCAAGTTCACTTCGAGTTTCGGCGCCTAAACTCGGGACTCACCTGTTATAATGTCCAGGATGGAGCAGAATTCGTTTTCGTGGCCGTTTCTGAACGCTTCGAGGGCGCAATAAAAGTTGTACTCCAGGATCCAATGGCTCACTGTTTGCTGGGGACCCGGCGCGTCTGCCCGATCCATGGTTTCCTTCTTGCTCCGATTCCGCCCGGGTTGCGAGCCGCTCAGGTCCCCCCGCCACTCGACGTCGGTGTCCGTGTCATTGTCAGACATGGAGGCCTCGCCGCTCGGCGCAGCCGCCATTTCTGGCGCGCAAACAAAGGGGGCACCGGAAGCAACGTCACGCGTCCACCCTTTCCGCCCCCCACCCACCCACCGACGCTGAGGCCCAAATGTGGAACATTTGCGCCGCCATGTTGGTGAGGACAAATAAATACTATCAGAACAATCCTTACGTTTGATGCATGTCTTGGGAGATATGTTCGAATCCAAGGCAGGTCAGGGTGAAACCTTAGGCTAGTTTCCTTACTCCACACGCCTAATAATAATCCCTCAAATAAAAACGCAATAATTGGTCATTTCAACCCAAGACTGTTTGTGGGTGGTGCTGAGGGGGGGGGGGGGGGGGGACGCTGCTGTGCGCAATTGGCTGCCGCGTTTTCGCCTACAAAATATGTACCGTCCATTCACTTTACGGTACAGTATATTATGTGAAGCGCTTTGAGACGTCCAGAAGACATGAAAGAGCGCTGTGTCAAATGCAAGGATGATGATGATGATGATTATTATAAAGCCTACCTGTCGATCTGGGTGATCGGAGCAGCGGAAGCGTCACGTGACACCCAGGCACCATGGGTGGGCGGGGCCGGCTGTCCGCGCGGCGCGGTGAGTGGCCGTTGCCCGCGGAGACGCCGATCACGTGAGGCGCCGCCGTCCCTTTGCTAACCGGCGTCAGTCCATCCCTTCAGTTGCTCGGTTCGGTTCGTTAGTCAGTCAAGTCAGTCGGTCGGTAGGCAGGCAGGCAGGCAGGCAGGCAGGCAGGCTTGAAGCAATGGGTGAAGAGGATAAAGAGATCTGCAATGAAGACTCGGCGGTGAAATACTTAACGATGGACGAGGTGAAGTGTCACAATTCCTGCAAGTCCACATGGATAGTCATTCACGACAAAGTCTACGATGTCACCAAATTTCTGGATGAGGTGAGTGTGTTTTCCTCTCTGCCGCCCGGGGACTAGGCCTCGGGTCTCGGCTGGAAGTCACTTGACTGCACCGTCTCTCAGCGAGGAAACGCGGGCCAAAAACGTCCGCGTGTTAATTCTTCAGACACACGAGTTTGAAAAGCAAGTATCGTTAAAGGTTATAAACGACAACTGTAGCATTTATAACGCCATGACCTTGTAAATCTAATCATACGTTGCCCTGTGAGCAAGACCTCGGTAATCATAATAATTTCATGAAGAGGTGCATGTCAACTTTGTCTAATGGAAGCATTTCAGTGCTTTGGAAAGCTTCTGCGATGTGTTTCTGTTGAATTGATGAATGAAAGGAAAAGAATGGCAGCCCGACATTAAAGCATTGTAGTAAATTAACGAGCGGCTGAAAATTACGAGACTTTTTTTTTAATGTGAATAATGTATATTGTACTGCATTAGATTTTGTGGAAGATTGGTAGTAACTCCAATCAGAAAAATGTGTCACAGTTGACACTGAAAACATCCAAGAAACAGCTGTCACACAATCACCAATAGGAGATGAAACGTTTTGGAGTCCTGTAGCTCAGTGGTCCACTCAGTGATTGATGAGCCAGTGGAGCCTTGCCAGAACTGCTGAGATGTGGGTACAGAGTTTGGTCAGATTAAGTTAGGGAGGTAGGTAGAGTTCTGAATGAGCTGGATCTTTTTAATAATGGAGTTGGGGAGATCCATGGAGCAAGTGTTGGATAGAATACCTGGTGTGTGTCTGTGTGTGTGTGTGTGTGTTTTCCCCCTATTTATACAGTGATTGCCATTTTAAATGTTATTTATCATGAATAAAACATCAGTAGTACAAGCAGAGAGTTGTGGTGACTGGCTGCTTTTCAGAGTGGAGGCCAGTGGCGTTCCCCCAGGGATCGGTTTTGGGACCACTGCTCTTTTTAATATACATTAATGATTTGGGTTTCGGGAATACGGTTTCCAAATTTGCAGATGATACTAAGGGAGAATGGTAAATAGTGAGGAGGATAGTAGCCATCTGCAAGAGGATATAGATAAAATGGTAAAGTGGGCAGACACATGGCAGATGAAGTTCAATACAGAGAAGTGTGAGGTGATGCACTTTGGGAGAAGAAATGATGGGAGGCAATATAGGCTAGATAGTACAATTTTAAAGGGTGTGAAGGAACAGAGACCTGGTGCTTTGTGTTAGTGACTCTTTGAAAGTGGCAGGACGTAGACAAAGCCGTTAAGAAGGCATATGGGATACTAAGCTTTATAAATAGGGGTATAGAATACAAAAGTCAGGAAGTGCTGATTAACCTCTATAAGACTTTAGTTAGGCCTCAGCTGGAGTACTGCATACAATTCTGGTCACCACACTTTAGGAAGGATATTAAGGCATTGGAACGGGTGCAGAGGAGATTTACTAGGATGGTACCATGCATGAGGGACTTCAGCTTTGAGGAAAGGCTAGATAGTTAGTCTTATTCTCTCTAGAACAAAGAAGATTGAGAGGAGACCTAATAAAGGTTTCTAAGATTATGAGAGGTTTCGACAGGGTGAATAGGGAAAGACTGTTTCCACTGGTGGGCGAATCAGTGACTCGTGGTCACAGATTTTAAATTGTTTCAAAACGAAGCAGAGGGGAGCTGAGGAGAAATGTTTTCACTCAGCAGATTGTTCGAATCTGGAATGCATTGCCTGAAAAGGTGATGGAGTCATATTCCATAACAGCTTTTAAAAGTGAACTAGATCTTTATTTAGAAGAGCAGGTCTGTTAGGTTATGGGGAGAAAGCTGGGCAGTGGGATTGAGTTGCTCTGTTCAAAGAGCCGCCACAGACTAGATGGGCCGAATGGCCTCCTTTTGCGCCGTATAATTCTATGGTTATTTAAACATCAATTTCATGGGTTGTTTTAAACTGGGAGTGTTTAACAGTTTTGTACAAGCTACAGTAGTATACAGACACCGTCTGGTGTGAAGGGTGCTATATAAATGCAGATTGTTGTTTTTCTACTCTACATTTGAAAATCAACTTCAAAAGCTTTAGATTGATAATGAACTTCAATCCATATAATGCTCTCACCAATTGTATGCTTGTAATTTGCAACATTTTAAATTCTACATAAGCTGGAAAAATATACTTTTTTTAGTCATTAGAGATTTCTTAAAGGGCATCACTCACTGAGTTACTTTGAAGTGTATATTATGTAAACAATGCAACCATTAATCTGTACCAGCAACAACACCCCATAAATCACAGTGAGATGAATGGTAAAGTTAATGATTTTGTGAATTTGGATAAGGGAGAAATATTGACTTGAAGCACAAGAACCACCAGTTGTTCCTCAAAATAGTTTATCACATCTTTCAAGTTCACCAGAACAGTCCATTTTGTACCCATTTCAAGGATGACACTTCAGTCTAGAATTCGGTCAACACTACAATGTCAACCTATCTTTTGAGCTCATAATCTGGTGTGGATCTTGAACCCATAACCTTCTAAAAGAACATTTCTTCCTGACGTACTTTGAATTTGGGCCTTATGTATGCTGGTATTTTTCCAGGTACTGTTATTTTTCTGTTACTGTTCTCCCACACAAATAGAATCGACATAAAATGTCAAGTTTTAAGCAGCTCCTACTATGCAGCCAATGATTTCTGAGAATGGTTCTCTGAAATATTTTGACATGCTTTTATGATGGGAGTAAATTCGCTGTTTGCTCCCAATCCTAATCTTATGTGTGGTGTGGTCTGCATTGGCAAATAAAATGAAGTGACCAGATGTAATATAATAAACCAATATGACATTTATTTATACACAGTCACTGAGGTGAGGGAAAGCTGAATGAATGGTAGCATGGAATAAATGAATTACCTGTATGTATCAAAAAAAAATCTGACGAAGAGTAGTGGATCCGAAACGTTGACTCACTTTTCCCTTCTCCATAGATGCTGCCTGACCAGCAACTTCTGCTTTTATTTCAGATTTCCAGCATCTAATATATTTTGCTTGTGTTTAATTCATTGCCATTTCTCTTCTAGGAATGCCTACCTTGAAGAAGTTCTGCTCTTCGCTTCGACATGACTTTCAATCTTCACTGCTCACCTTCTCTACTATCTGTTTCCCTTTGTGTGTTTGATGTTGTGAGTTCTGATGAAGGGTTGTGGACCCAAAACGTTGACTCACTTTTCCTTTCTCCATGTATGCTGCCTGACCTGCTGAGTGCTCCCAACGACTTCTGTTTTTGTTTTGAACTATATATCAATCTGTTCTCACTTGGTCTGTAACCAGGGAACACAAGTATAATACAGTGAGCAGGGAATCTTAAAAGATAATTTTGTTTGGAGAGAATCTGCAAATTCCTTTCTGAAGATGGTTGAAGCAGATAATATGGATAGATGTATGCACTTTTGGTTTATAAAGACTGTAACTAGTTGGCCAAATGGCCTATTTCTGTCATTTCTAGTGTAACTACTGCATGTATTTAGCATTCTTTTGTATAATTGACCTTCTTGCCCCAGGATCTTTCAAACATCAGGAATAAGTCTTCAACTTCAGGTACTACTAAAGGCCAGTACAATGTTGAGGGTTAGAATCAGCCCTTCTTATTGCATATTTGCATTAACAACATACGTGGCAATTGATCATGGATAGTGCAAGTATAATAGGATTCTGGGAAGAATGACTTCCAGATTTGAAAGAGAGTGTGAAAGAGGTTGATTTGAAAGAAGTTGACTTGTAAAGTTTGCATTAAAGAATTGAGTGAATCTACATTGCATTTTGAAAATAAGCAACATTACACTTTTATTAAAGAATTTTGAGTTGGGCTCAGGACCTAGTACTAGCCCGTCCCAACACAGATTGGAAAATACCAGGAGAAAACAGCAGTATCATTGACTTGTTAAAGGAGCCTCGGTTCTTTCCATTGCTATCCATGTGCTATATTTCAGCATTGAATTCTCAGAGGTGTTTAGTTTCAGCAGCTTCAAAACATGGTACAAGAGAGTATTGCTCATATATGTGGAGTCCTGTAGCTTTGGGACATCCTCTCGACATGAAACGCACTCTATAAATGCAATTTGTTGTTGTTTGTGGTTAGAACACTCGCCTCACAAGCAAGAGGACCTGGGTTTGATTCAGGGGCAAAGTGAAGCAATGGGTTAGTTTTCTTTTTCCACACGCCTATGTTTACCTAGCAGTAGGTAGGAGCCTGCTTGTTATTCGATTGGTGGATCGCTTTTTCAGGGGATAATAACCCTTCAAATCAAAAACAAAAATTGTGCATTCAATCTACAACCATTTGTCGGACACTGCTGTGTTTAATTGACTGCCGCCTCTCATCCACAAAATATACAGTCAATTCACTTTACGGTATACGCTGTGAAGTGCTTTGAGATGTCTCAAAGATGTAATAAGGCACTATATCACAGGACTATTATTATAATTCATACAAAATGCTTCATAACGGCATAAAAATGCCTCGAGATTGTCATGCTACCCGAGGTTCTGCTGTAGTCTGCAAAAAAACAGCACAACCGAACCCTTGGAGTTCCCCTTCTGTCTCACAGAAGTTTAACTTGCAGAACAAGGTGTCCTTCATGGGAACGGAGACCAAGGACTCATCACCCAGAGCAGCCTGAGTTTCACCTCCAGAAAGATGAGAAAAGCCTGTTCAATTAAATGTTGAAAAGTTGAACACTTTTTAATGACTGTACATAGATAAATGGGCGGGGCAAAAATGCCTTTCCATGTTATTACACTATATAATTTAGTGTAATATTTTTGTGTTTTGGGTTGTTGTATCTTGCAATATGACAAGCAGTGAGTGTTGGAAAGAAAAAAGTACTGTGCTAACCTTCGGTTTGTTGTGTTGACCTTCATCATGTGATGTTCACTGGAACAAACACCACCCCCACCCCCCCCCCCCCCACCCCGCGCCACCCCACTCCTAGCAAAGCCATTACATATTTGCTTTACAAGTTTGATAAAGATTCAGAATCTCTGTATTTCTGACTAGAAGGAGGGAACGCAAATGAAGGAGATATATTTTTTCTAATTTCTTCTATATTCAATGCAGAACTGTATTCTAATTTATAATGTGTGGCATAGATCCTCTTTTTTTAACATACAGAAAGGACCTTGTCATATTCTGTCCTTGGCTGATTGTAGATAAAACTGCTTATGTCTCCGTTCATGCTAAGTCAAACCTTCAACTGAATTTTCAGCAGGTGTAAGATGTAATTAAGTAGAAAATCTTAGGGGTGTTTAAAAAGTCATATTGAATTTGTACAGGATACAGTAAAAGCCTTTTATCCGGCAACCTCTGGACCTGGCCAATGGAGGTTAAAGTACGTGTCGGATATTCGGCCGAAAACACACAAAAACATTAGTTAAGTGCTTTGAATTTACATACTAAAACGGAAATAACATAAGAATTAGGAGCAGGAGTAGGCCATTCGGCCCCTCGAGCCTGCTCCGCCATTCAATAAGATCATGGCTGATCTTCTCACCTAACTCTAATTACCTGCCCTATCCCCATATCCCCTAATCCCTCTATTTTTCAAAAATCTATCAGTCTCAGCCTTGAAAATGTTCAAGGACTGAGCATCTACAGCCTTCTGGGGGAGTGACCCTTTATTTTAAGACTGTGACCCCTGGTTATAGATTCTCCTACCAGGGGAATCAGTCCCTCGGTGCCTACTTTATCTAGCCTTTTAAGAATCTTATATGTTTCAATAAGATCCCCCCTAATTCTTCTGTACTCTAGAGAATACAGCCCTAGTTTATTCAACCTATCCTCATAGGTCAGTCCCCTCATCCCAGGAACTAACCAAGTGAATACGCTGCACCCCCTCTAAGGCAAGTAAGTCCTTTTTTAAATAAGGCGACCAAACCTGCACACAATACTCTAGGTGGGGTCTCACCAGAGCCCTATACAGTTGCAGCAAGACTTCCCTACTCTTGTACTCTAAACCTTCTGAAATGAACGCTCATGTCGTTGCCTTCTTAGTTGCTTGCTGCACCTGCAAACTAACTTTTTGGGACTGGTGTACAAGGACACCCAAATCCCTTTCAACACTATCTAACTTCCCCCCCCCTCTAGAAAATAATCTATTTTATTTTTGCTACCTAGGTGAATAATTTCACACTTGCTAACATTGAATTCCATCTGCCAGCAATGAGAAGATCTAACAGGCAAATACTAAAAGGATATTGCATTTCGTATTCAAATAAATTAATAACTGGCAAGGACGTTGGTTGCCTTGCCAGACGTGACCCGTTGATCGGGTACAGAATAAACCGGCTTTTACAGTGCTGATCTGTTCTTGTTTCTGGTCACTATTACAATCATGTGCAAAGCATTCAGATTGCCAGAAGCAAAACAACAACAGCAAAATTGCACTTATATGGCGCCTTTCACGTTGGGAGGACGTCCTAAAGCACTGAACAGTCAGTTCAGGACCCGAGCGAGGGTGGGGGGGGTTCATGGTAAGGGGAAGGAGAATGGGAGAGGGAGAAGAGTTAGTGGGGGAGCCGAAGGTGTGGTCGAAGAGGAAGGTCTTGAGATCGGCCTTGAAGGAGGAAAGGGAGGAAGCAAGGCAGAGGGGCTGCGGGATGGAGTTCCACAGTGTGGGAGCAGAGCAGCTGAAAGCGCAGCCACCGATGGCAAGAGATAATTTTTTAGCAAATGGCAAAGAATTTGTTTGAGAGACATTGTCGGAATTTATCTTTTTTTAAAACACTTTTTCGTATTTTGGAACCAACCAGATAGACCGTGATGATCTTTGCAATTCTGTGTATTCCTCTGTAAATCTTTGAGATGTAAAATCATGTCTGATTATTTATTTGGTTAAATTGTGTAAAATTTCTATCATGAGGCACGTGGGCATTGTGATTTTTTTTACAGTACTGTACACACACACCAAATTACTTTTTTCCCGTTTTCCGTTTTGTAGCATCCTGGTGGGGAAGAAGTACTCTTTGAACAAGCAGGAGGTGACGCTACTGAAAGTTTTGAGGATGTAGGCCATTCATCTGATGCCAGAGATATGCTGACACAGTATTGTATAGCAGAGCTTGATCCGGTCAGTACAAAGCGCAATACATCTTCGCATTATGGATTTTCTAACTTTCATATTCACGTTTACCAAACCATTTTGCATGAATAACTACATAATTAATTAGTGTTGATAGAATTACTTGTTTTTTTTGAGGGATTATGATTAGGCCTGTGGAGTAAGGAAATTTGCCCAAGGTTTCGCCCAGCCTGGAATTGAGCCCAGGTCTCTCAATTGCAAGGCAAATGCTCTAACCACTGAGCCACAGGACACCACATGGTTGTAAATTATATTAAAATATTGATGAGAATGGGCTTGGGGATCAAAAGGAGTATTTTTGAAAAATAAAGTCTGTCTCCAGTAAAATACTGTAACTACACAATGGGCAGAATTCCTTTTTTTCCGTGCTGTGAACATGTATGGTTCTATGATAAAGTGCTGAAAGATTCTATAATGTTTGTTCATTTGGTTATTATCTGATGATTATTTAAAGTTTTTATGCAATCTTTTTTTCTTTAACAGGCTGATCGGAAAAAAGAAAATTCCAAGGTAAGGTAATAAATGGCGAATGAGTGAACATCTTGTGAGAACCATGTGCTTATCAGCTCTTAATCTTGATTTAAACAAAATTACAACAAATACAACAAATTAAATGTTACAATAAAAGCCCGTTTATCCTGCACCTCAGGACCTGGCCAATGCCGGTTAAAGCGCATGCTGGATATTTGGCCGAAAACGCAAAATAAAAAACAAATTTCAATGCATTTTTCCGGATAAATTCTGGTTAATCGAATGCAGACTTTTTTTTTCCGGTTTATACGGAAGTCGTGGTTGATTGGGTGCCGGATAAACAGGTTTTCACTGTACATGCATTCATGGCAATGCAGTGAAAACTCTTTTTTATTGATGTTTCTAATTTGTCAGAAAACAACCCGCAACAGGTCTTTTGACTCAGATCCCACCGGAAAATAAAAAAAGATTCAACTTTCATTCGCTCAGTACTGTTGAGAGACTTTGTAAATAAGTTAAATTGTCAATTTGAAAGGAACATTCTATTGAAAATGATATACTTCTGTCAATCTGAGACTGAGGCAGTCTCTTTGTGTACATATTCTGGCCTCAACAATCTAGGTCTGGAAGAAATTTAATCTGACAAGGAACATAATGTTGGTGAGGAGAGATAATACACCACTTTCCAAAGAGGCTAATTGCAAAACTGCCCCAGCTCAGTGAGCACAAATTTATATGCAAACCTGTTATGTTTTGGCAATCCTGTATTGTTCAGTGCCTCCTGCATTGTTGTACAAGTTGCTGATTTATGTGCTATAAGATTTAAATTGTGGTCATTAACAACAATAACAAAATTACACTTGTAGTGCCTTTCATGTCAGGAGGACACCTCAAGGTGCTGGGCAGTCACTGCTTCAGACCCAAGCTGAGGACAGTGGAGTGGGGGGGTGGGATTAGGAGTTGCTGATGGGTCCATCGAAGAGAAGAGTCTTGAGGCAAGACTTGAAGGAGGCTAGGGAGGGGGCGAGGCGGAGAGACTGCGGGATGGAGTTCCAGAGGTTGGGGGCAGAGTGGCTAAAGGCTTGCCCTCCAATGGTGGGGCGGGGGACCTGGAGCAGGCCAGAGGATTGGTAAGGGGATAGGAGGTCACGGATGTAGGGTTAGGCGAGGTTGTGGAGGGCTTTAAGTTTAACCTTTTAATTTAATCATTGTTTTCTATTGTATGCTTGAATATCTCTACCTGGATTTATGATAGAATAGTTTCACTGAATTAGTGTGTGACATGTTCTTAGTTCTCAGCCAGTCGTGTGATGCACTTTGAGATGTCCTCCAAACATAAAATACATTTGTATAAATATAAATTGCTGTTCTTATACTTGCCTTTTCATAAGCTACAAATCCCAAACACTGTATTAAGATTGTTTTGTTCTATTACAGGATGTTTTAATCACCACATCATCAAGCCATTCTAGGTATAGTATATTTTACATTGATCTTGGGGGGATTTTTGTTTTTCCTTTCTGGAACATTCATGTCAACATCTAATGGATATTAATATTGAACTTTCCCTGCATGAAAAGTTATCCATTTACAGATCATCAAGCATTTTGCCAAGGAGAGGGAATATTACCAGATGCTCCATCTCAGTTGATTTATGGACAATTAAAACTATTTTTTCAGAGAAACATTTGTGATATCATTCTACTTATAGAAATACAATAACTAAAGTATTCTGTCCAACTTGAGAGTATTTTCAAATTTGACTTCTGTGAGAAAGTATTTGTTGTTGTTGTTGTAATTATTTTTTCCTTGTGATTTGGGAAGACAGGTATTCATTGTCAGTTCTTGTTTACAATTCCATTTAAAATAACCTGAAAAAATGTTACTAGTTCTGATAGACATCTGAGGAAGCAGCAGCTCAGGGCCCAACCTCCACACTTTAATTCTATGGAGACTGTTGTAACACTGCACGTCCTATTGATCGTGATTGTGCTTTAAAGTCAACGCCTCTTCAACAACTTTGCCAAGAGATTTGAAGCTAAGCAACTGTTGTTTTGCAGTAAAGCATATCAGCTAATCTGTGCCAATAACATTCCACAAGCAGATAAGAGACCTTGATGAGTTTTTTAGTTAAGGGATAAGGGAAACATGATATAGCAGTATAGGCCAAGACAACTTCTCCCCTCCCCAAACCCAACTCCAGCTCTTTCAAGCTTTCAAAATATTCATTTTAAAAACGATCGTTAAATTATTTCAACAACAAAATTACATTTATAGAGAACCCTTCACGTCTGGAGGGTTTCAAACTTGATCTGTACAGACCTGCATGAGTTTAAGATGTATGACAAAGCTTAATATTCTTAACCAGAACACTTGTTTTATTTTCCAGTTGGTGGACAAACTGGCTGATTCCTGTACTAGCAGCTGCTGTTGTTGGCCTCATGTATCGCTTCTATTTAGTGGAGAACAAAACCTCATCCTGAACCATTTAGTTTCTTGAGGGGAGTGCCTACTCATACATATTCCATTGTTCCCCTTTATCTTCAAATAATGTTTATTATCAAATATTGGAAGCACAATACCATACAATTACAGTATGTGCTTACTTTTGATGGTGCACCTGTTGGAACTGCATTGTGATTGTGGTTTTGTATTCAGTACACTAAACAGTGTAGTAATATGTCAGTTTTACAGTATAAATATTCAGCAATGTATGTAATATCTTCAGACATATGTAATATTTAGTGCTTCTTTCCCCCCTCCATTTTTAACTTCCAACAAAAAAGGAAACACATCAAAGTCCATCTCTAAACAAACGGCAATTTTGCAGTACAATATTAACAAACTTTGTAATACTAGTACTGCATGTTTTCCAAGTTGTATCTCAAGCAAACATTTAGGTTTTGGCTACTGCACAATTGGATATATATTGCAGTCCTATTTGAAGTTCAATCTCAAACTTATTTTCTCCCTCTATCTTTCTCCTTCTCCCCAACCTATCAAACAAACACAGTAACTGACAACACTGACAGATTTAAAGAAATCATAGATCTCAATGAATAAGTAGTTTATGTTGCTGGTGTGAGGCTTCTTGAATAATTAAGACCTTGATTGAGAGTTAAACTTCAGGGTAACTTTTATGCATGTTCCCAAATAGATTAAGTTTTCAGAAATAACCCCGGACTAGTGGTGAGTAGCAATATGCTTTCAGAATTCTACCCAAGCAGAGCGCCTTTTAAAAAAAAATCCCTTTAAAAAGGTATTTAAATTAACCTACATTTGGATATAATAGGTTAAATAGTTTTAAAATCACATTGATGATACAAGATTATGGTGATCTTGTGGAATTTACAGAAACCAAGAATGATTATTAATTAACAGAATAATTTCCATCATGAATATGTAGTTGATGGTGATTTGAAAACTAAATCCCTCCAATTTTACCTTTTTTTTCGCTCCTATTCCTGAAGGTGCAAATGCATTCAGGGCTCTGGTTATCAACATGGGCCAGTCAAACCTTGGATCTTCCTGATGCATATAGATCAGTACAACATTGTCCATTTATGCACTGAGAATTAATGTAAAGTTACAAATTAAATTATGCTGCCAGTTGTGCCACAAAACAGTGAAACACCTATAGTTCCTTATATAATTTATTGTAGTAGCCTTGCTACTGGCAGAAAGGAAGGTATAGAGACCAATCACTTCCTTACAGGAAGGGAGCAAATAAAGCTGTCTTTTAATTCATAAGATCATTTATCTCTTTCCTAATCTCCCATTACCCCATTGCTTGATAAACCCTCAACGGTTCGTTGGTGAAATTAGCACTGAGTCAAATACCTTGTACTGTACCTTGCTGCCAACATTCATGCAAGTAATTATACACATGTACTATGTGTTAATGCAAAACCATGGTAAAGTACATTTTATAGAGAATACTGTATATTCAATTTAGATAACATTTACTTAAATCATGCTCTTGGTATCATGTGTATTGTACTGTATGTTTTTATGTGACTATGCCTACCAAGTCTAAGAAAAGCCTCGATTATAAGATTGATTTAATACATATACTGTAACTGGATCATTCTACAGCAAGATTTTCTGAACATTTATTTCATACTGATAGATACTTTCTGCATCAGGCACATGAAATAAATTGTTTTCCTAAGTCCCACCTATTCCCATCATAATGTTCTTCTAACGACTGTGTTTTACACCTTGCTACTCTCAGAGTTGATTTGTCAGTCTATTAAACTACAAATAACCTTCTACAGTTGTGCTGCAACACCATTCATACGCCCAGTTTCAGAACTATTTTTCAATTGTTAAACTGACGAGAGGTGCTATCATTAATGCAACAGTTCAAATTTTGTTGTAAAATGTATCTAATGTTGGTCAATCATAAATTATGCACATTTTATTTCATATGAAATATCCATTTCTAAAATAACTTTAAAGAAAATCAAATTCAATTGTGTTATGCATTATGGTCTTTGTAGTAGTTAATTATTATTTTATTTGTTGCATATGGGGGGGCATATTATTTTAGGTAATCAAAGTTTTGTTCACTGAGATAACTTTTAACAACGGTTCCACTTGATTTTCTAACACGTCCACATCATCTCTTTTATGTAATGCATACCATCTGTTAATGATAGGCAAATGTTAAATTCTTCTATTTGCAAATTCCACTTTCAATTTGAATGGCGATAATGCAACCAAATACTGTACTTATCTGAGCTCTGACACTTCACGTATTTTCTCTAAATTATAACACATCCTTGCCAGTTATTAATTTATTTGAATACAAATACAATATCCTTTTAATATTCGCCTGTTAGATCTTCTCATTGCTTTCCGTTTTGGTATGTAAATTCAAAGCACTTGGCTAATTTGGGTAATGAAGTACTTGATTGTCTGAAGCTGAGAGGTGTGTGTTTATGTGCATGTGTTTGAGACCCATTGCCTAAATTTGGTTTACTAGTCTTTTGATGTTCTGCTGTATGGAGCATAGCTCGGTAGATGAAATTATAAATAATTTAGTTTGTTCTGCTATAAAACCACTGCCTGATGGCTGATTGTTGGTCGTGATCACTAAGTATCTGATAGTCTAATCTGTTTGTTTTTTTTACAAAAAAAATCTAAACGTTCTAGGAGATAGCATACATGGGACTCCACATTACTTTATTATAGTCATTGATGAATAATGTGGAATTTTTAATCCAAGTGTAACATTATCCTGATGGTATGTTACCTCACAAAAAAGTACAGGAATAAAGATTTATTTAGATAGTGCTATAGGGATTTTTTAAATGTCTAAAAAGTGTCTGTAAGCAATAGAGGGAAACAAATTCTGATTAAAAAAATAAATTTGGATTCCTGTTGTTGGCAGTAGTGAATAAATTTCCAAAATGTGTTCATACCAATAGTGTTTCAATATTAGTCCTGCACGGTTTAATGAGACCTGTTTAAAAAGAAAATTTGCATGTGTGCATGCGCATATATAAATGTGACTAATTATAATATTCTTGTCAGCATTTTGCGTTAGTCGTCAATCTTGAGACAAAAACAGAAGTCGCTAGGAACACTCAGTAGGTCAGGCAGCATCTATGGAGAAAGGAAAAGTGAGTCAACGTTTCAGATCCACGACCCTTCATTAGAACTCAGTCTTGTAAGAGTTGAAGTTGCAAACGAATATTTTTAAGATTTTTTTTTATCCAACTGACCTATGTAATCTAAAAGTGGTGTAATAGGTCTTTTTTCTAAAAAAAAGCTCTTTGTATAGCTTATCCATCTGAGTAAGATTAATATTTTAAATGTACTTTACCAAGTTCCATACAGAGATGTTACAGATGACAAATGTGAACTAATGTCTAATGTGCTTTATCAAAAATTTCAATAAGGGCAAATTCAAATGAGTTATTATTCATAATGATATCAACAATTGTACTATTTGAATTTACTAACTTTTGATAACTAAAACTGAGTTGGTAATGTTTAAAAAATGCATTTTGTGAAGTTTATTTGTGTTCTTTTTCCTTTTGCAATTAATGTTCTCAATAAATCTGATAATCAAATTATTCCCAAAATGTTTGTGTTGTGCTTATATAGTAACACTTAAAACTTTCTGTGCAATACTGCTGAGTCTTAAAAACAAAAAAATTAAGTAAATCCTATTTTTTTTAAATAAAATTAACTGGCTGCAATTGACAAAATGTTAGACCACTAAAGAGTTATTTCTAATATTATGAAGATGTGATTACAAAAGCTCAGTTGGGTAAGGAGAGAATAAAACTTCTTACAGTTAATACAATCCACTAAATGTATTTTCTATCTTGCTCACGCACTTGATTCTGGAGTCTTACAGCAATGCTACTTATAAAATGCCCACTAGGTGGTACATGAGTGGATGATAGAAGCAAATTCCCCATCTCCCTTTGAGAGACAGTATCCTGCGCCATTCCTCTACCACTGAAGTTTTGGGGGACAATTCTGACCAAGTAACCCAGGGAATACTTAATATAAATCATCCTTCCTCGAAATCAAGACTGCTGTCAAGTCAGTTGACTTTGTTTTTTAAAAATATATAAATTACCATTAAGAATGAGTTCAAATAGGCCAAAGCTTATATTCTTTATTTTGCATCTCTCAAGCAAGCTACTGTAGTACTGAGGCTATTCAGATCAGTAAACACAATCAAATCAATCCACGATTTTGTGGGGCCACTACTGTGGCTGCTGCGTTTCACCCACAAAATATACAGTCAATTCACTTTACAGTGCACTTCTGTGAAGCGCTTTCAGATGTCCATCTCGCAGGCGCAGTATCAAATGCAATCATCACCATTATTAATAAATTTGACTGCTTCCACTCCCTAATTCACCTTTCATTCTTTTGTTTGCTCCCTCTCTCCTCCTTTCCTTCCTTCCTGTGCATCCATCCATCCATCCAATAATAATAATCCTTGCATTTGATATTGCGCTTTTCGCGTCCTCTTAAGACGTCTCAAAGCGCTTTGCGGGATACACTGTGAAGTGAATTGACCGCGTATTTGTGGGCGAAACGCTGCAGCCAATTGCGCACAGCAGCGTCCCCCCCACCCCGACAAACGGTCATGGATCGAAATGACCAATGTTATTATGGTGTTTTTCTTTTGGACGGATTATTAACAGGCAGGCGCGCGCACTCGCGTGTGTGTGTGTGTGTGTGTGGGAGTCAGGAAACTTGTCACGGTTTTTACCCTGACCTGGCTGGATTCGAACTCAGGAATCAAATCCCTCCCTAGCGACCTCTCCCCTCACCTTCCTACCTTATCACCCACATACAGATCAATGCCTCTTCCTGGTTTTTGACTTGAGTGAAGGAAGGAGGGAGGATGACTGGCTGGCTGGCTGGCTGAGCATGCGCAGAAACCGCTGTGCGTGGGTGGCGGGGGGGGCGGTAACCGACGCTGTGCGTCGTCTCGAGCGTCAAAGTTGGCGCCTGTGCAGTCAGTCAGTCAGTCACACACACATACACACTCACTCCTGTGTGTACACATTACACGCAACACGGGGTTGGTTCTCTCACTTCACGCGCAGACACACACGCACCGAGCTGGGGGCAGACGCTTTAAACGCAGGCGTGTGTGTGTATGTATTGGCAGCGTGTAACATATATACATACACAAACATACATATTTTAAAATCTACAGTATACACATAGAGGGGGGGGATCGACAGATCGAGATCGACAAGGTGGAAAAGTGAAAGGAAGCGAGTGCCAGGACGAAGACTTATATATATCTATATATATATATATACACATGCAGTATATATAAAACATCCTTTTTTTTTGCTTGTGCGAGAGAGAGAGAGAGAGAGAGAAAAAGAGAGAGAGAATTCATCGGCCGATCAACAAACAAGAAGAGGAAGAAGAGGGTTTTTGAAGGGACTCCGCCTCTCCTCTCCTCCCTTCCCTTCCCTCTCCTCTCTCTTTCCCTTTCTACCTCCTCCTTCCTTCCCTCCCTCCCTCCTCCCTCCCCTCCTCCTCCCTCCTCCCCTCCCCCCCCCAGTAATGCCCTCTGATTTCATATCGCTCTTCAGCACCGATTTGGATCTGAATTCGCCCAAGAGTTTGTACTCCAAAGGTAAGGCGGCGCTTCTCAACCCTCCCCTCAGTCGATCTGTTGACACAGACTTCTCTCGTGCGGTCGGTCGGTCGGCAGCGCCAACCGTCGTTTTTTAAACCCCCCCCCTCCACACACACACACACACACAACAAACACAACACACACACACAGGCATATATACATATATATATATATACACACACTCTGTCGCTCAATTTATATCGAGAGTTTTATTGTACATTTTTTTAAAAATATCTATAATGTGCATATATATATTTCTATATATATATGTTTATTTAGTGTGTGTGTATGAGATATCTTTATGTGTGTGTGTGTGTGTGTCCCTCTGCATTTTTTTTCTTGTTTAAGGCCGTCAGGTTTAGGTGAGATGATTCATCGTGTGGATTATTTTTTTTTCTGTCTCTGTTCTCTTCCTGCCCCTGTTAATCTCTGTCTGTCTGTGTGTGTGTGAGAGAGAAGCAAATTAATATTGACACAGTCATTATTGTTTTTATTTCCACACCCACACACATATATATATATATGTATATATATGTGTGTGTGTGTGTGTATAAGAAAGGGGAAGCTGTAATTTCTATTTGGATGAATTCAACCATTCCCTTTCCACCCTCCCTCCCTCTCTTGGGCAACCTAACTTTAGACGTGTAAAAGTACTTTGATTGACGTCCCGATCCACCCTCAGGGAGCCGGCGTGGGGTGAGCCATCACTGGGGTTTAGAGCACGAGGCACCAATGGCGGGCGTTGAGAGGCAAAGCTTTCCTTTTAAAACGAAAGTTAGGTCGCCGAGACGTGTTTACGTCTGTGTGTTGTGAGTGAGTGAGAGTGTGGGTGTGTGTGTGAGTGTGGGTGGGTGGGTGAGTGAGAGTGTGTGTGTGTGGGGGTGAGTGAGAGTGTGGGTGAGTGAGAGTGTGTGTGAGAGAGAGAGTGTGTGTGAGTGTATGTGTGAGTGAAGGAGTGAGTGAGAGTGTGTGGGTGAGTGAGAAAGTGTGTGGGTGAGTGAGAGAGTGTGTGGGTGAGTGAGAGAGTGTGTGTGGGTGAGTGAGAGAGTGTGTGTGGGTGAGAGAGAGAGTGTGTGTGGGTGAGTGAGAAAGTGTGGGTGAGTGAGAGTGTGTGTGGGTGAGTGAGAGAGTGTGTGTGTGTGAGTGAGAGTGTGTGTGTGAGTGAGAGTGTGTGTGTGAGTGAGAGTGTGTGTGGGTGTGTGAGTGAGAGAGTGTGTGTGGGTGTGTGAGTGAGAGAGTGTGTGTGTGAGTGAGAGTGTGTGTGAGTGAGAGTGTGTGTGTGGGTGAGTGAGAGTGTGTGTGGGTGTGTGAGTGAGTGGGTGTGTGAGTGAGAGAGTGTGTGTGGGTGAGTGAGAGTGTGTGTGGGTGTGTGGGTGAGTGAGAGTGTGTGTGGGTGAGTGAGAGTGTGTGTGGGTGAGTGAGAGTGTGTGTGGGTGAGTGAGAGTGTGTGTGGGTGAGTGAGAGTGTGTGTGGGTGAGTGAGAGAGTGTGTGGGTGAGTGAGAGTGTGTGTGGGTGAGTGAGAGTGTGTGTGGGTGAGTGAGAGTGTGTGTGGGTGAGTGAGAGTGTGTGTGGGTGAGTGAGAGAGTGTGTGGGTGAGTGAGAGTGTGTGTGGGTGAGTGAGAGTGTGTGTGGGTGAGTGAGAGTGTGTGTGGGTGTGTGGGTGAGTGAGAGTGTGTGGGTGAGTGAGAGTGTGTGTGGGTGTGTGGGTGAGTGAGAGAGTGTGTGGGTGAGTGAGTGTGTGAGAGTGAGTGAGAGTGTGTATTATGTACATACAAAAAAAAAACATGGTTTGTATTGAGAACACAGCTCGTTTCCCACAATCTGTGTGATTTGATCCCGACCAATATTCCTTCAGATAAATCAAGTCACTCACTCACTCACTTCCTGGCTGTTTCCCGGACCTTGCAAACATTGCCTAGACACACACACTCACTCACTCACTCACTCACTCCCCAGCAATTACGCCTGAAGTACTTTTGACACCTTTCAATATTACAGGTGCTGCGTAAAAATGCAAGGGTTCTATAACATTTTGTTACTGTTGTTGTTAATAATGATAATCTCTCCCCCCCCCCCCCCCCCCCAAAAAAAAACAACACAATAATGAAATTGGTCATTTCAACCCACGCCTGTTTGGGGGACACTGCTGTGCGCAACTGGCTTCCACATTTCACCCACAAAATATACAGTCAATTCACTTTACAGTGTATTCTGTGAAGCGCTTTGAGACGTCTAGAAGACGTGAAAAGCGTAATACAGTACTGTATAACAAATGCTAGAATTATTCATATTGTTCATCATGCTCTTGCATGAAAAGGTGAGAGGGAACTTATAGGTGTATTGGATTGCAATCGTTGACTCTGTAAGATTTCGTTGATTTGAATATCTGTCCAAACCGGTATTGATTCAACCGTGCTATCTTTACTCCACAATCCAACACTGACATATGATAATGCAGTGGCAATCGTCCTGCCACTCTGAATGAGTGATTAATAGGCTGGCACTAGAGCTGGAGAAGCATCAGCTTCACGCAGGACTCCTAGACACAGGTCCACTTTGCTCCCATCACCCAGAGGCTTCAATTCAAGATCCTGGTCCTCACATTCAAAACCCTCCAATGGAGTCACCCCACCCTACCGCTGTATCCTCCAAACCCACTAACAACCTACGTGCCCCATCCGCTCAGCAGGCTCCTTCCTGCCTGCTCTATGTCCCCTGACCCACCTGCCCCACCATTAGTGAGCCTTCAGCCACTCTGCCTCTAACCTCTGGAATTCTATCCTGCAGTCCCTCCTCCGCCTTGTCCCCTCGCTTGCCTCCTTCAAGTCCCGCCTCAAGACCCTCCTCTTCAACAGTCCTATCGGTCACCCCAAATTCCCCCCCCGACCCCAGCTCAGGTCTGAAACATTGACTGTCCGGTGCCTTGGGACATCCCCCTGACATGAAAGGGGCTATACAAACGTAATTTTGTTGTTATTCTGCTTCATATAACTGCTATCAACATAGAAAATAAATCCGAGCTCAGTCATTAAATGTCAAACATGACAAACCAAAATATTTCAAGTGATTATTCTCATTGTTTATAATCCTTTGAATTCCTTGTTGAAATTTTAACTTTGAGAACCCACGTGATCCCTTTTTTAAAATTGCAATGCATTTTCCCTTTGTAGTCCATGTTGACATGCCGGTGTGATGCTGGGAAGTACTGAATTTTGCAGATCAGATGTTAAATTGAGGTACTGCCTGTTCAGGTGGATATTAAAGATAACAATTAATAAAAGTAATAAATTTCCTATGTTGTACTGGTCAACAATCTCCCCCCAGGTGAAATTGGACATTTACCTGATAGCTATTTGTGGGTATTTGAAGTGCACAAATTATTTACCACATTTGTTCACAAATAAAACTTTACAGTAGCTCATGGGAAGTAATTTTAAAGTATTTCAAACAAATTTGAACCGTTACACCAAATGCAAGTGTTCTGATCGTCTCAGAAGCTTGTGGTAATAATATTTTATTATGTGAAACGTATGATGGAATCATTGTGGACACTGGTCAATGTTGTTAGACCATATCTGGATATTGTTTTCAGAGTCGATTGGATCCTGGATTGCATATTTGATGCAGTGCATTGGAAGACTGGATTGTGACTTCAAGTTTAAAGCACTGCATTCTAATAATGTTCTATACAGTTGATCGTACCCAATTACAACGAAGTACATCAATCGGTAATTGGTAGATGCAAGCCAAATTCACAAATTTATGCAAAACGCCTGTCTGAGCCTCATGTGGAAGCTTGATGGACTAGATTTTAGTTTCTCTATTTTGTTCTTGAGACATCCAGTCTGTAACCTTGCAGTTATTCTCCTTTAGCATAGCAATATTTCTGCTTCCTGCTTACATGGTACAGTATTTGGTGAAAACATTTGAGAGCATAATTTCCTGGGCACACGGTAACAAAGGGAAGGAGAAGGTTTCCAAGGAACAAAGACAAAGCTAGTGTGTGATAATGTGTGTTTAAAAATAGCTTATGGTACAAGATTAGACTAGTTGTCACTTTGTTCATAGTAGTAAAATTATTGCTGTATCTGATTTCCAGGACAGACATTTAAGAAGTTGTATGTAATTAGTAGTCAGCTATCTCCTTTTCATTCATTGCATTATTTAAAACATTAGTAGCAGCCAGTTACACTGGAATTAAATACAAAGATCAAACAAAATTTATCTTCAGTTTTCTGTTGAGAAATACTTTGAAGTGATGTTTATTTTATCGAGTAAACCTAAAAGTATAATGATGCAAAAATATTAGTGTTACCTCATCTGTATTAATGTCCCATTTGTTCGGGGCATTATACTTGCTATTTAGGGAAACAGAAATATTTCGTACATAAAATATTTGTTTGGAATAAATGGCATTAAAGAAGATTAGTTTAACTTTCTTTTGAAAATTATGTTCCAGATATTCATGCGCTGTGAAATATGAGTACATATGCATATGTGAGTCTTCCCCAAAAATATGCAGTATGTTACTCTTTTACCCAGTGTAATGCTACCCACACATCTATGATTCAATATCAACACTCTTCGGTTACAGTAATTTTATATGGTGCTTGTAAAAGTGTAAAATAAATATTTTACCACAACCTCACATTTCAGTAGTTTATTCTGGTATTGACAAGTAGATGTAATGTTAATAATGGTTATTGCAAAAACAGGGTTGGCAATTAAACTTTTGTGAAAATTACACTTGTTTTTAAAATGCTTTTTTACCCAGCTGGGTGGGTGGTGTAAATAAAGCCTACTTTGGTTCATTTTTTTTGCAGGTTTGAGTACTGGTTGTTACTGCAAATATATAGTTTCTGAATTTGTTGGTTTTGTTCAAGTTTCAATAGGCCCTTGTACCTCTTTTGTGGAGTAGTTGCCAGCATGTAGCGTGGAGTTCTGTAACTCAGTGATTAGAGCACTCGCCTTATAAGCGAGAGACCTGGGTTCGATTCCTGGCAGTGCGAAAGCTTGGGCGAGTTTCCTTACCCCACACCCAATAATAATCCTTAAAAAAAAATTGGTATTTCAATCCATGACTATTTGTGGGACACTGCTGTGCGCAATTGGCTGCCGCGTTTTGCCCACAAATATAGTCAGTTCACTTTACAATATATTCTGTGAAGCGATTTGAAACGTCTAAAAGACGTGAAAAGTGCTACAGTATATCAAATGCAAGGATTATTATTATGTTGTACAAAACGTGTGCATTAACATAGCTTCTTCAAGTGCTTTACAGTACACCATTGAACTCTTAATGGAAATAGCTGAAGCACAGCCAAGGAGCTTTTTTTTTAGTTTGGGCAGGGTTCCAGAAATAGTATGCTGCAGCCACCACCACATGCTGTTGTCAATTGATGTAAAATCCAGCTTCAGAAGGATTAACATCTATAATTGAAGTCATAAAAATCTGAAGATTTTTTAAAACAACATAAAAAGCATGTCAATTCTTTAGAGATCTGTAATTTCTAACCCTTGATGCTATTAATTATGTTATGTTTCTGTTTGTAAGCAGCCTGTCTCCTGGGTGTATGTACTTTTTTATTGGTCAAGTTCGAAGGATTTTTGAAGAACCATATTTTAACCTTTTAACATAAAAATGACAGACACCAAGGGCAACTCTTGCATCCAGACTAGATTAAATACACAATACTAGATTGTTGTTGGTATCAATTTTAGTTTTCTATATCATGATATGATCATTACCTGAGATTCACTACTTCCAATTTAGGTTTTGTTGAGAAACAGTAACTTGCAGATCATCCAGAACTCTGCAGCCTATGTCCTCTCTTGTACCATGCTCCGCAACCCCATCTCCCCCATTCTCCCATGGCTACATTGGCTTCCATCATTCAGAGGATTCAATTCAAGATCCTGGTCCTCACCTTTAAAGCCTCACCCTACCTCTGCGATTCCTAAGCCCCTACCAACCTCCATCCTCTTAGTGGGCTCCGACCTGCTCCATGTCTCCTGACCCCACCCGCCCTCATCAGCAGGCAAACCATCAGCCACTCTGCCCCCAACCTTTGGAATCCCATCCCACAGTTCCTCCGCCTCACCCTTTCCCTAGCCTCATTCAAGTCCTGCCTCAAGACCCAACCCATCTACTGTGCCATCGGTCACTCCCCTCCCTTCATCTTCCCTGATCCCGACCCCAGCTCGGATCTGAAACACTGACTGTCCAGCGCTTTGGGACGTCCTCTTCAAGTGAAAGGTGCTAAACAAATGTAATTTTGTTGTTGTTACAATTACATAGCATCCTTCATACATGGCATTTCAGTGTGCTTGATAGAGAGAGAATGAGAGCCTGACCAGAGTGAGAGATGGGGGCAGGAGAGAGGAAGTGACTGAAGACAATATTTACAATAAAATCATAAATATAAAATCAGGAATTGTAGTACAGGTAGTTTGATCAAACCTCTATTTAAACTGTTGCTGTAATTAATTATCTTTCAGATATCCAGAAAGTGGCATAGTTAATGTGCAAAAAGATTTTTCCAGGTAAAGACGGAATATGCAGAAATTAACCATGGAAAGAAATCATTCAATATTTAAATGAGTGCTTACTTTAGACAGATTTCATTGGAAGTGGTACTTGTGCTTTTGAGATGTCCATCTGACATAAATGTGTATTTTATTTGCACTAGCATGAAGCATAACTTTTTTGTCTGTTTTCAAATAAGCACCTCTAAGCAAGCAGTAGGGAAAAAGCATCAGTTCACATTCAACAGGAATGGAACCTGTATCTTGTAGTTCTGAAGGAAAAGTCTTGGTGTAGCATGTATGCAAATGATGCATCACCTTTTTTGAGTGCTTTTTTTAAAAAAAAGTACTTTGCTAATGAAGAAGCAGGCAATGCTATTAACATAATCTCAAAATGTACCACTTCATTACAGTATATGAAAATAAGTGGCTAGTTTAAAATTAAGTAATTCAATTGAGCAACTTGTATATTGTCTTTCAGACGGGATAACCTCTCATAGCGCTTCTGAGAGTCGAAGAGGAACCTAAGCAAGATGGGAAATGGGATAGGAGGCAGTTAACTGAAAGTACCGTTGAAAAAATAAGTTTTTAGAAGTGGTTGGAAAATATGAGGTCAGAGGGAGGAAATCCAGAGAGTACAGGCATCGTGTATAAATGCTTGGCCTCCAATGCATGCCAAATCAGTGATGATTGCTGATTACTTTATTAGCAAGCTGTTCATATTACCAAATAACTCAAGTTTACTTGCCTGGAAATTAATGTCTGAATCAGCACCTGGTGTGGCATAATAATCAACTATTGAATACATATTCAGTCCCACAAATGTGCTTTGCCAGGAATGGCCATCTTTCCTGAGCTACAAGTAGCTTTTTTGTTGCTTTTGAGATCAACACTATTTTAGTCTCTGTCACTCTGGAGGTTTGCAAGATGTTGGTTGGGCACATGCTATCTCTCGATCAGATCAAGTCTTGCAACATTTCTGTTTTGTAAAATATCAGTTAAAAACAACTGAAAAAAAAGTCTCTTAACTCTGTTGTCAAATTCACTAACAAAAACACTCGCAACCTCTGGGTGGGTATTTCTTTTCCATTCACATATTTTACTATTTGAAGATATGGCAACTAAAGAACCTGTAGTGTTTACAAACTGCGTGTTTACAAACGATGTTTGTGTTTGTGCCGCTTGCTTGCATGAATGTCAGCATCGTGCCGATCAGAGAAGCTTTGGGTGAAGGAACATTATGATGTGGCAGTGCTGGATTAGCGACACAATCATATCAGCTTCTTTATATAGATGTGATTACATTGAACCAGCAACAATCACCTGCACTTTGAAACCACTAACAGATTACAGTTTAATAACCATGGACAAACAATTATCAGCACTGTACAATATACCGTACTATTGTATATTGCTAGTAATATATTGATTTTCTTTTTCTTAAGATTTGAAAACTGGTCACGCCTATCTTTTGTGCAGCTTTCACTCAAAATTGATCCCTAAAATATTCTTGAGCAGACTAATGGATTGAGTAACAACTAAGTAAGCTTGCAATTTAGCTCAGGTCCTCTTGATGTGAAAGGCACTATAATAAACTATTTTCTGTTGCATGATTGGAGGCAAGAAATATAAATTGAGCTTTTAATTTCCAGTCATTCCAGTGTCGAACAACAATTACATTTACATTTCTATAACTTTTCACATCAGGAGGACATCCCAAGGCACTGAAAAAACAGAAGCAATACCACTTTGTATTACTGTAATTATTAATGGGTCCCCAAAAAATTAAGATCTGAACTTTTAAAACAATATGGAAAAGAAGATATAGTGTAATTTGGTATAAAGTTCAATTGTTTCACAAACCACATATAGTTTATCCTTTTAATAATGATAATCCTTGCTTTTGTGGACTCTATGCATTACCTGTTTAATCTCTGGAGGGAAAGTTCTGCATAATTACTTCCTTATCCCCAAATGCAATTGTGCAAAATTATTGAGCATAATAAGAGCTGGAATATGTACCTGCTTATTTCAAACATCCAGAGAATTGTGACATTGCCCATTGTTTGTAATGCAAGGCATTTTCAGAAACTCGGAAAGTGGGGTGAAAGTGTAGCAACAAAATGGTCAAAGTCTCCATCACTATTTTGGTCATTATTATTATGGGGGTTCTTCTCAATTGTCAGTCTGGCCTCATGTCAGGAAATTGAACTTCTAGTCCACACTCCAATTCCATGGTGGAAGGAACCCCAAATTATCAGAGGGAACAGCTTTTGGATGAGACATTAAACCAGGCTCCAATCTGTTGGGTGAAAATTGGCTGGCACATTTGCATACAAATACACAGTTGTTACACTTTACGGAATATATCCAATGCAAGGATTATTTTAAGCTTTAATTTTCTTGCCTCTCTTTGACTGTAAAAACAAAAACACGGTACTATATCTGTAAGCTTATATCTTTATAGATATTAGAGTTGGAATTTTTCATTTTCCTTCAGTTATTGAATAGATAATGGAAATGGACTTGGGAGCTCAAATGAATGGAAATAATGTAGAACTCTTAATATATTTAAATCCATAAAACATGGGCAGAGAGTCTGGTCCATAAAAAAAAGTTATTTTGGCTAGCAGTTAAAATCAGATGAAGGACCTTGCTAGAAACGGCTGTAAATAAATAACAGCCTTATTTAGGCAGCAGAATTAAAAAATAAATAAATAAAATTACACTTAACAAAAATGTGTATTCCAGCTGAATAGTTATTCAAATTCCTTGCTTTCAAGTTGAGTCACATCGCTCAAGGCAAGGTCTTAAACTTTATTTCCCCCTTGGTTGGGCACACTGTTAGAGTATGAATGTACAAATGATGCCCTGTCTCAGTGTTGAGCATAAATTTGATGGTGCTTGGCAGTCAGTTATGTTTACAGCTAATGAGAATAAATTTGTATTCACATTTGGGCACCATGAGGAGGTAATTTCTGTTGGTCAAGCAGTTAACCTAATGTCTAAATACAATACAGTATGTTCAATGCTTCAACAAGATAAAATATGCATTAGCTTGGTATTTAAATAAGACACTGGGTTTACCTTAATTTCAGTCTATTATTTCATGTGGACCATGGTTCTTTCTTGCACTGCAAGCTTCGGCTTGTGCATTGTTCGTCACCTTCCAAGTCACCATTGAAATAAAAAAGACACTTCCCTGTGAGAGTGGGACGAAAATAGTGCATTTTCAGGAGTATTGTTGTGACATTTTCAGTCTCTTGACTTTGAAACAAGTCTTTACTCAGCCTTAGCTAGAAATGACATGTATTCACTGTACTGTTTTATTGCAAGGTCGTGTGAGACTCGGCTTTCAACCTGATTGGATTTGATCTCAGCAGACAACTATAGTGAGATAAAATACTGGGCAGTTAAGAGGCATTATGAGTATTAAAGATACAGTTAATTAATCCACATGAGACGTCGATAAGACGTGGAAAGCGCTATAGAAATGTAAGGAGTATTATTATTATTTATTATTGTGAGTTTTTAGGATTATACTTTTTTGAGAATGAAAGTAACATATTTAAAGACAACAGCGCACAGCACACACAATGTAAGTGATTTGTTTAAATTAGAAATAACTCTTTATTTACATCGTTCCAATGATCCCGAATCTGAGCCATAAATAACGTAGGATCTGTTCCCTGTTTTTTTGCTGTCTGAACATTTCCAGATTCTGTAATATGTTTACAACTTTTCCTGCAGCATTTTATGTACTTAAGTCCTTGGTTATTGTTTGTGGCAGGGGCCAGGGGTTGAAGTTGTGTAAGAGACAGTTGGATGTTTTTAAAAATATATTTTTTCAGGTTTAGCAATAATCTAGCAAATGGATTTTGTCGATAGTCAGTTTTCTATGGTGCTTAATGTGTTTTTTCTATTGATGTTGGTAAACACATGGGTGTTGTTTAGTAATTTATATATTTAGGTAGGTTTGTGGTAACATTGTTAGCAAATGATTTGTACTTTTCTGTTTAACACCTTGATTCCTAGATTAAATAAAAAGGGATGTTTTTGCCCCATGAAGGAGAATGCATGTTTAGTTTGGATTGCTGGAAGTGAAGCAACTGATTTATACTTCCTGAATTGAATTCCTCTTGCATGGTTTGAGGAGAGCCAGTCATTGTTTAATGTTATCAAAAAGCTGAATTTATGCATCAGTGGTATGATTCCTACTGAATCCCTCAACACATGGTGGTCTTAGCAACCAACTAACCTTCAATACAAATTACTTGAATATCGTTTAGCTCAACCCTGATTTGTAGGTATAAGGACCATTGTACTTCACACCAATGGAGCAGAGAAAACAAAGCATGGTTAGATAATACCAAGCTTTCAGATTTACAATTGTATAGATTGTTAAGAGGAACAGAAAAATGAGGGGGATAATGAGTTACACACCTTGAGGTCCTGGGAAAGAATTAGCCAGAAAGCGTGCAATGACATTGATTACAATGAGTATGACTACAGTAAGGAGAAATATTGTGTGCAGCTATTTGGAGTTTTGGAGAAATGAGGGGAATGCTCAGTTGCTTACTGGTATAATCTTCTAAAAATTGGGTTCCATTATATGTGTGGTGGATAATTTCACCATCCTCATTTGGCATCGATGATCTAGATGTAGAAAGTCGTGTGTTGAGGATAAAGAAAAAGGAGTGAAAACCGAAAGGGGAAAAAGTCCCACTTGCACTCTGCAAATAGCTCAGTAGAATGCTCCGTAGATGTGAAGCATTTTCAGAGTCGCTGCAGAGTTTTGTTTGGGGCTTCATAGCTTTGTATTGCTTCGCCTGATAGTTTGATTTGTATATTTGCTGGGTGACTGCTAGAGTAGAATCTGAACTATGTGCAATGGATAAAAAATGTTTGTTTTTCTTTGAAGCTAAAACCAGGCAACTTGGATTCAGCTAAACCCACCAGCTATTTAACAAATATGTTTAAACCCATTCTCACAAATACACAATTGGTTTAGTACTGCGGCTCAGAACAATGAAATATTCAGTTACGTCATCTGATTAATGATTTACAATTTTGCACTGTTTTCAATATCAGTTATTCAACCAACTATAACTTTGTTTATCTATATACTGTATCTTGCATAAGGATAGGTAGACTCTCTAGAACTAATAGTTGACATTACTTTATTATGAATGTTTTCAAGATCTGATTATTTTGTGTAATGGCTAGGAGAATTCTGTGATTTTCAGGGTATAATTCCTGGCATTAGAACCAATTGTAATCTGTCAGCATCAAGTGTTGCATAGTAATTGTATGCTGGATTAGAGTGAGGTGACTCTCGCATTGCACACTTCTAATAATGCACCTTATCCCTAACTTCATGGTGACTTTTCCATCACCATGAATGAGTGACCATTAATAACTGGATTGAGAGCTTTTATCATTTACAAGCCAAACACATTTCAGCGAAATATTATATTGAGCAAATTCCTGAGACTTGAGCGACCCATGTTTAGTGATACTGCCTTTGACACCATGGACCACTCAATCCTCCTCCACCACCTTTCCTCTCACCTCAACCTTCAAAGCTCTGACCTTGACTAGTTCAGGTCCTATCGTCCACACTGTCTTTGTCTCCACCAACGATTTATCTTCCAGCCCCAAACTCTGCGATGTTCCTCAGGGCTCTGTCCTCGGTCCCCTCCGTTTCAACCTCTACATGCTCCCCTTTGGTGACATCATCCGCAGACATGGAGTAAATTTCCACGTGTACGTAGATGACACCCATCTCTCTCTGCCTCCACCCTTGATACAGATATCAAGTCCTGGATGAGAGGCAACTTTCTCCAGCTAAATGTCAGCAATACTGAGGTCCTCCTGATTGGCTCGCTCCAGCGCCTCCACGCCTCAAGCACTGGCAACATCAGGATCCACGGATGCACACCCCATCTTACCCATCCAGTCAGGAACCTGGATATCTTGTTTGACTCTGAACTGTCCTTTCTCCCTCATATCTGTGCCATGACCAGCACTGCCTTCCAAAACCTCCACAACATTGACTGTCTCCACCACTGCCTCACCCCCTCAAGCCGTTGAAATCCTTACATACGCATTTGTCACCTCAAGGCTCGACTATGGCAACTCCCTCCTTGTCGGCCTCTCCAGATCTTCCCTCCACAAACTGCAGGTCGTCCAAAACGCTGTAGCTCTTGTCCTCTCCCACACCAGGCTCCACATCCCCATCACCCCCACTCTCGCCTTGCTCCTCTGGCTCCCCATCCCTCAGATCCCGGGATCCGCTCCAGTGAAGCACTCAGACGCCGTCTGGCGTGGAGGGCGCTATATAAATCAAAGTTGTTGTTGATAGAATTCAAAATCCTTGTCCTGACTTTCAAGACCTTGCCCCCACACCACTCTGATCTGCTGAGCCCTACCAACCTGTCTGCTCTCTCCGTTCAGCAATCTCCGCCCTGCTCCATGTCTCCTGCCCTACCATCGGTGGCCGGGCTTTCAGCCTCTCTGCCCCCACACTTTAGAACTCCATCCCACATTACCCTTCGCCTGCTCCCTCATTTTCCTCCTTCAAGCCCGGTCTCAAGACCATCCTTTTCGACCATGTATTCAGCCGCCATCCTATCTCTCTGCCCTCTCTCATCCCAATATTGCCACCCCCCAATCCTGCATGCTTGGGTCCTGACCCCTGACTGGTCAGCACCTTGGGACGTCTTCCCAATTTGAAAGCGCTCTACAAATGTAATTTTATTGCTGTTAGTGGCTAAACAGGAAGAACTGTCTCTTTTGTCTGATTACTGTAATGTAATAATATATTGAATTACTTAGCCGTAGGGATATTTTACTTCCCAACTTAATTAATGGCATTTTTTTTATTAATCACGCTTTGAGAGATGTAGTGTTTTATGAAATTACGAAGACTGAAACAGGCCATCTGGTTCAACTAGTTTGTACCAGAGTTGATACTGCATGACCTCCACCTCTGCTGTTCCGTTTCGCATTCTCTGTCCCATATCCCTCCACTCCCTTCTCCCTCGTGCGTAGAACTTTAGGTTTTATGGCACCCAGAATATATTCACTTGTTATTTCGTGCAAATCTTCTTTTCATTCACATTTTATTTTCTGCAGATTGATGAATGGAGTTTTGCTGCTGGCTGTTAATCTGGTGGCAGTTGAAACATTCCTGGTTGATTATTTGCCTTCTGTTTATTATTTAACTTGAAATAGTTGGGCTGTAGTTTGGTTCATGAACATAATTTATCTTGTGAGCTTGATAAGTAGCATTTGTTTCACTATTAAGGCTTTCCTGTATTTGCTTTTCATGACCTCCTTATGGTTATGGTTTTGGGGAAATTTGGGGGCATAAAGTGGCACTGGTTCAAATATGTTTGTTCATTTGAATGGATTTATCTCTTAAAGGTTAAGTAAACATTTAGCAGATCAGTCTTGACCACTATTGACTGAAAAGTTAATGTCACAGTCACAAAGTTCATTTTGTTCTTTGGAGACTGAAGTTGAACCAACTTTGCTGTCCCCATTTTAGCTTGTAGCTTTTAACCTCGCATATCTGATTCTGATACCTGCTTGACGTCAATAATCAGGTAACAGAGTTCAAATTTTTCAAGTTTATTTGAAATTGTGTGCTGTGTTTTTAACTCCTCGCTCACTGCCAATTTCTGAATAGCTGTTATATAGCAAAGTCCTAAGAGAGCTGTTAATAAAAGTTTTATTTGGGTTTTGAAGTTTTTAACATTTAGTTTCAAAGGACTTCTTCTGGAAAAATTGTGTTTTTATAATGGCATGTACATTATTTATAATGCCTGCAAGTAGCCAGTTCAAGGATGTATTGATCATTGGATGATAGTAAGCCAGTGTTTGTTTTCAAAGTACAGTACAGTACTAGGAAATTTAGTAGAGCGCACCAATATTTCAGAAATAATAAGACTGTTTTTTATACCTTTGCCATAGATTTCCAGAAATGTATGGCAAAGTTTATATGGATAAAATCTGGCACTCCAGCCCTGAAAACCTTTGGGGATCACCTTCTTTAGCAACATGCAGCTGGGAAGTGAACTCGATATACTTGAGAGTATTTACAACATTTTATCTATCTGTAAGTGTTAGAGTTGAAAATGAAGTTAGCATCATTGATATCACATTGGATTTCAATAACCAATAGCTAGATTAATGAATTGTTTGCAGTCAGTTGAAGAATTTTTTGGAAATGTGCAGAAGGCTCAGGTCTTGTACTACCTGCCATCATCTTTAATTATCTTGGTCACATGCATTGTAACTTTCAGATTATGCTGTTGAGTACAGTGCTTTTGTGCTTCCATGCAATGCCTAGCATTTGTAGATCTGAATTAATATATATTGAATCTGAAGAATCTATTCCTCAATTTATTTCACATGCATTTTTTTTAAGGAATAAAGCATCTGGGATAATGCCAACCTAGCCTGTTCCACAAGGGTCAAATTAATCCTTTCTAACAGGTCATTCGCAAAATTGCTGATCCCCGAACAACTTTTACAAAACACAAAAAATTTGAAGAGTCAGGAAATTTTCTTGAAGCTCACCTGAGAGCAAATTACCTCAGAAATGTTGTCAGACCTGTATTGGAAGAACAAAGAAAAACTTGATTGTAAATGCTCAAAACAGCAGTAATCCTGACTGATTTTTCTTCCTCCTTATTTGGAGTGCATTCTTCACTATTGTTTTCATTGAGAATTTTAGCTGCCTTACCGCAACAACAACAAACTTACACTTGTATAGTGCCTTTCACATCAGGACGACATCCCAAGGCGCTGGACAGGTTACTGCTTCAGACCCAAGCTCTGGACTGGGGGACTGGGGTGGGGAGTAGCCGATGGGACCATCGAAGAGAGTCTTGAGGCGAGTCTTGAAGCAGGCCAGGGAGAATGCAAGGCGGAGGGCATTGCCACACCCTTGTGTGGTTTTCAATAGGCTTTCAAGTGCATTAAATACTTTCTGTGTACTTTCACTTGTTGGAAGTAGTTGACAAACTAGTGAGCTATTATGGTATGGAAGAATGTTTTGAATCAGAGAAGCCCTGATTTGTAAGATAATCAGTCCTGATTTGTAAGTAAAGGAAGAATTGATTCCTTTCTAACTAGTGCAAGCACAGTGGCAGAAATAACTGTTTCCATAGTCTGTGGCACAGAGCCATGCACTGCATTCTTTGTATGCCTCACTGGTCTGAGTTGGAGCGATATGATTGACTTTCTGATTTATATTAATAACAAAATATATTGCAGAGGCTTGTAGTTACGGGATGGAATTTAATGGCTATGAAGAACTTTGTTTTTATAAATACCGATTATAATAGTTTTAATATAAACCTGTTGGTATTGCTAAACTTCAAGCATATTGGTTGTGAGTGTACATCGCCAGTGTACTTTCTACTCCTAAAGGAGATGGGTTCAAGGAATAATAATAAATAATAATACTTGCATTTGATATAGTGCTTTTCACGTCTTCTAGACGCCTCAAAGTGCTCCACAGAATATACTGCAAAGTCAATCAAAATAAATAAAGAAATAAAAATAATAAATAAAAGTGAATGACATTTTCCACAAAAATGTTTTTATATGTTTCTATGGCCAAAACTGGCGGTCGAAGAGACCAAGTAATTGTAGCTTTTTTCAAGCGCTCTGAGACACCATCCAGCGTGGAGGGCACTATATAAATCCAAGTTATTGTTGTGGTATTGATATTCAAGCAGTGACAACAATACGATGATTGGATAGTTGCAATTTAAATAGCAAATGGAGATACAGTAGTTCCAGAGCTGAATAGAGAGCATCCTATAAAGTAGCATGTTGTCCCACACTGTGCATTCACCAGGTAATTATTCAAATAATCTCTAATGTTTTCAATGTGACTTTCATCTCCTCTCTACTATTTTATCTAGAACCCTAGAGGCTAATTGTGGCTGCGGGGAAATCCTTGAAAAAATGTGTGTGGATCTCTTTCCAAATCAAACTCGTTCATCATGTGTACAAACCAAATAAACAATATCAAATGGCATTTATATAGCTCCCTTCACATAGAGTAACAATTTAACAATGGCATAATTTCACATCAAACCTCAGGCAGTGGGAAGATGACTATAGACAAAGTTGACGACAAAACTGTTCAGCTACGATCTGAAGATGGGCAAAGGGGGAGCAACACAGAGGGATTGTGGCAGGAAGTTCCAGAGGTTCAAAGAATAGTGGCTGAAAGCATGGCTGTCAATGGTGGAGCGGAGGGGTGAAGGGATGTGCAGAAGACGTGAGCAGCTGAACCAAGAGGGCAGGCAGAGGATAGGGTGTGAGCAGGTCAGACTGGTGAGGGGGAATTGTCAGGCCATGAAGTGATTTGCAGGTGAGTGATGGCAGTTGCAGTTTGCGACTTGTAAGAATACAGGCAGTGGAATTCTGAAACAAGGAAAAAAGCATTACTTGAGAGACACTTGTTTTAAATTGTACAGGTAACAGGAAGAGGTGAATTGCAAAACTGATTAAGTTTTAAAACAGCATTCTTGCCTAAAATACAGTTCAATTGAAGGTTATTTTTAACAGTTAAATTTAAGTTGGCTTCCGCATTTTGTTACTAGTTTTTAGAAAAAATAAGTGAGGCAATAACTTGTAGCACACAATAGTATTATGGTTTAGCAAATCAAACTATAGTAAATCAGTACAATATTTAACATTATTATGAATTGTTTAAGATTAAGACATACAACAGGGTCCATGTTTAGGATACAAAAGCAACCAAACACTTTTAAAATGTACCACCTTTCCTTTTATATTGGTGGCGAGCAGAAGATTAATCTGGTTGGGTAGATTTCATTATTGTACCCGAGTATTTCATTCTTGTTTATCTAAGTAAATAAGCTTGAAATACGCATGCAGAGAAAGATATCTGCTTGATTTACCTTCATTTAAAAAAACAACTGGCAGCAATTCAAAGTCCACAATTATTTTGAGGTTACATTAATTGCTTCTGTGATAGACATGTCCTGTATCAACATATTGAAAACTTGCCAAGTACTTCATTTCTTCCCCTCAGATCTGTGGATACCATTATCTTGAGGTGAATGACCATGAGTATTTCAATTCTAATCAATCAAAATAATAATAATAATCCTTGCATTTGATATAATGTTTTTCACACCTTCTGGATGTTTCAAAGCACTTCACAGAATATACTCTATAAAGTGAATTGATTGTATAGTTGTGGGTGAAACGCTGCAGCCAATAAACTTTCGTGGACTAAAAGTTTAGTAACTAAATTGTTATTGTTTTTTGAGGGATTACCTACAGGACTCCAATATTTTGGGGGTACAAAATACCCCAATAAGATAACTGTGTATAAATAATTTAATTTCTTTGCTAACCTTTTTTAACATAATGAAATGTAGTATCTCTTTGCTCATGACTAATATCATTTTGTATTAGGGAAGTGATATGCCGTCATTTCCAGCGGTGGAGCAATTCCGAATAGGGAAACGTATTTATATTTCCCCCACCAAATTGTCCTTGCCAATGTTGCAATGTGATTCAAGAGGCATAAGTACAATCGGCTCTCCATTATTGTTAAAAGCCAGGACTAATCAGTGAACTAACAATTGGGTTGTCAGCATTCCTCCATTCCCCAAGGATCTCCTAAAATTAGTATATAGCAGACCTGAAGGGCAAGATTCAACCATTTAAAAAAAGAGAGAGAGCAAACACTTATGGTCAGCACAACGTGAGTTGAAAGGAAACCCAAAAGATTTGAATCACTTCACTTGTTCCAGCAGGATCATTCAGAACAGGAAGCTGTGTCCAATAAAGCAAAGTGATCTAGGCTTCGGAGAATGGCCGAGTGGAAAAAAGGACTGAAAATGAGTGAAGATGAGTCCAGAGCCTTCGGGTATCCCCCCCATTGTGAAAGGCGCTATACGAATGTAATTTGTTGTTGTTGAAAAAGAGCTGAGAATTGAAACCATCCAACCAAGTCTGAAAGTGAGCAGCCAGGGCTGGGAATGTAGACCAATTTTCTCTTGACCCCTCCCCCCCCACGTGATGTTCTGATTTGTTTGACTGTTTGTACACTATTACTGACACTATTCTAGAATTGTGAAGACAGGACAGTTACATGATACCATATTTAAAACATTAATGGATATATCCGTAAGGACCCTGGGTAATTTTAGCATTAAGATAATCTTCAAAAACACAATTATGATGTTGAAAACAATAGAAAATGCAAGGGGTTATTTGCACAGCAACAAAGTCCATGTCAATGTTGGCAAGATGAAAAAAAAAACCTTCACTGGTGCAGACAACAGTGAAAGAGAGAAAAAAAATTCTTACAAATATTGTGAACAAATAACAACTGACAAGCCCCACACATAGTCCATGATGACACTCCAATGCAGTGCTGGGGGGTGGGTGTTCTATTGTTGGAGGTGCCATCCTTTGGATGAGATGTTAAATCAAGGTTCAATTTGCCTTTTAGATGGATGTTAAAGATCCCATAGCACTATTCAAAAAGAGAAGGGCATTTCTCTTGGTGTCCCATTTGTCAATCCCCCAAATAAATACAGTAATTCAATCCATGACTGTTGGTAGGCCATTGGTGCGCATTTTAAGACATCTCAGTGGCATAATAAGGCAAAGATAAGCAGGAATGAAAGTTATGGAGCTGAAAGCTTTTACCATTGGAAGTAAACTGCAATAAAATGACGAAAAACTTACCCTCTTACTGTGCTATTTGAGCAAGCCTCCTGGTTGAATAACTAAGAAGCAACATTTAGAATCTCCATAGAAATGTCTTGATTTGAACCACTCAGTCGCCTTAACAGACTAATATTGCTTGAATATTGAATGGGAAAGGAGCATCAAAAAAGATTCTGCACTTTTTTCTTCTCTGGTACCAAAGATTTACTTCAGTTAAGCCAGCGTATCCACATGCTTTTAAGATTCTGAATCTTCCAAGTAGATCATCCAGAGGTTATAAAGGATTTTTATAGCTGAACATAGCTATTTTGATGTTCCATTTTTTTTCTTCACACAGGCGTTAATTTGTAATGTTAAATGTCATGTGAAATGTGTCATTTTAAAACTGCCCTTTCAGTAACTGTACAAAAAGAGAATAATTACATTTGTAGAGATGTTTAAATTAAATAGGGTTGTAAAAGTTCATTTGCGAATTCAATTGTTACTTGTACTTTATCTTTTAAATAAAGTAAATTAAATCCAGAAGCTGAGATTTCATTTTTTAAGCAGGTGATGGAAGCTGAAAATTTGCCTCGGATATCCTGTTCATTTCCACTTTAATGACTCTGAGCTTTAGTCCATTTCCTTCTTCCAACAACAATATTGATTTACAACAGACTGCTGTGCAGAACTGATCATAAATCCAAACAATCTTACAAATGGAAGGAAAACTCAATTTCATAACGGAATAGAATGCTGAAATAATATGAAAAGTTAACAATTGGTTATCAAATTCTCCTCAAGGTGGCAATAATAATAGTGGTCTTTGAATTTGATGATAGTTTATTTCCCTCACAGTCACACTCTTTAACTCTTCCCACATTATCGTCATGTACAATCTGTTGGATTCTAACCTATGTCTGCCATCCTGTGGTATAACATACAATCCACTGCTACTTGCATAAAATGGATTATAAATAAAGCTAATGCACATCACTTCACTTTAAAGTTTTCCTTTGGTCTATAAATGCTACTGTAGCCTTCTACAAAAAATATGTATTTGCAACTACAATGCAAAGAGATTGCCTAGAGGCTATGTTGCTGTGCTGAGGAGACTTCTGGTGACTTTCTTGCGAAATACAGGACTACCGCTGCAGTAATGTATTTTTTGGACTGCCTTCACGAGGAATTAATGCACAGACTTCAGCATGCCATGCAAGGAGGGGTTATTTGGCCTAGACCTAAAAATAAACTAATATTGGGATGCATAAAGTTAATTAATGTATTTCTTTTTCTTGTTTTTGCCTCCTTTGTAGAATCCGTCTATGACCTACTACCAATACAGCTTCAGCTTCCAGCAAGTAAGACAAGTGTTGAATCGATGAGTCAGAAAAGTGGTGGTGAGGCAGGCTCTCCCTCAGCTGCAGTCGCCGCTGGTATGCAGGTCTATTCAACTCCTTTTCTTCTTTAACTGTAGATATGATTGCTTGACAGAGGCTCAGGAGTCAAGCAGAATTACTCAGATTCTGACTGAATTATTTCATATAATCACTGGTTATTGTAATTACCAACATTATCGTTCTGGGAACTGGTATAATTAAAGATAATGTGTTGAAAGTAAAAAAAAGTACAGCATCAAAATTACTCGGTCCTTCGATTATGGAATCCTTCCAATGTTTATAATTATCATACACTGCTATTTTTAAAATTGCTATTTACAGGTACAATTGGTGCAAAATTACAAATACAAATATAATTATTCATAGACACTAAACTGAAATTTGTTTCAATATTTGAAAATATTGAAAAATAATTATTGGTAAATATTTTTGTACTCTGCTTTTATTTACTCTTAATAACAAATTAATAATGAATAAATTACTCTTAATAACAAATAACATTTTCAGGGAACTTGAATGTCTCTTAAAAATGAAATGTTTGTGTTATGTTAACATGCCTTGTTCCCTAAGCACGAGAAAAATAGTTGATTGATAACTCCCACATGAATAGAATCAATCATTTTATAGTAAAGCCTGACTTGAAAGATCTATTAAAAAAACAAACCATTTCCAAATGAATTGTTTATTTCATTCATTAATTAAGTTTGAGATTTGTTTTCAGCACATACTTGTCCAGAATTTACAAATGTGTTCAGGTTTCAGGCAAACATATACAGATCCACATTATCCTGTAGTGTGGTCATTTTCCATTTACTTTAATGCTACTAGATTGCTGAAATGAGCAATTATAATTTGTAAATATTCATGCAGCAAAATAATAAATACTGCAGTGGGGAAATTCTATAATAGTCCTGTAATCCTATCTCAGAGAGTGATTCAAGTTCTAATAGGTGGGTTTTGCCCACTGAGTTAATAAGCAAAAGGTCAAATGCAGTAAGAAATAACAATGCCCACAAGCACCAATTGTTTTTTACTTCCGTCATTTTTGTTAATGTAATTTTATTGCAGAAATATTTTTTGAAAAATGTAAATTGCAAATGTAAAGAGGTTGTGAAGTAATTGCATAACCTTTTCAGCACTGAATAGCAAGTGGCATGTTTGCCTGAGCCATTTTTTAACTATCTTTATCTGTATAATCCATCAGATAGGGCAGCAAAACCGTTGTGCATGTAGAGTGCACTGTAGAGTGCAGACATTTCAACTTTGAAACAGTCATTAAAGTACATTTAAATGCTTAGTTCGCTAAATGAGCAGCTTTTGATTGAATGCAGGATAACAGATCAGAGAGAAGTTAATGATCTGGATCCATTGACCTAGCTCTGCAGTCCAAGCCAAACAGAGGTGATTTATTATCACCTGTCCTCCTGTGCCCCATTTATATTGGACTTTTAGCATTGATTCAACATGAAAATGGCTTTTGAATTTCTGCTACAAATGCAGCGTAAAAGTGTTTCAGACACACAATCTTAAATTGATTTACATTTCACAACAGCTGATTAAACGACTTTGGAATTTTTGATTCGTGTTGAAAACAACTTACTCCAGTTCAAAGATTGCCTTGGATTAAGATAACATTTTATTAGGAACCATTCCAGTAACATGCACACCAATACCCCAATATGTTTTACAATCAGCAATCCAAAGCCTTACACTGGATGTATTTTCATAAATATAGGTGCAAGTAGCCACAATAAAACTGTTCTGTATGCTCTTAATCCATCTGAAAGTAGAAACACTATTGCATCACTTCCAGTAATACAAATAGGACAGTCGTAATGTAACTAGCGTGAAGAGATGCTGTAGATACCACCTTAAAGTTGACTCCGACTGAGGTGGCAAATGGCACCAGGAAGAATGTATGACTGCCTCCAAAATATCCAAGAATCAAGGCGGTTTTGAACCTTTCATCTGATTTTTACAAGTACAGTACTGTATTTAAGGAATTCAAGAACCATGGGCAAAGTCATAATATAATTGGCTCCAATGGATGTTAACATATCAATCTACAAGCAATAACAGTTTTTAAAGCTTTACAAAAAATGTACAGAACAGAAACGGCCCACTTGGTCCAATCTGTCTATGCCTGCCGGTGTTTATACACCACATAAATCTCCACCCAGCCCTTACTCCGTCGCATACCTTTCTGTTCCCATTTCCCTCACGTGAAGGTGTAACTTCCTCTTGAATGCATATTATCTGATTCAACCACTACTTCGGGAACATGTTTTACAATCTCACTATCCTCTGTGTAAAGTACTGTCTCCTAAATTATTTTCAAAAGCCTCCAGGTGCTATCAATTATTTTGATCCCCAGTTCTGTCCAGAAAGTCTAATTTTTTTTAGGATAGTTTAAAAACAAATACATTTCTGCTGTCACAAGGAAGCCGAACAAGTAATCACGCCTTGAACCTGATGGGAAAAGTTGGCATTGATTATCTATTTGCTGTTGCCTAGGCAAGATGTCCTCTAACTGTCACATTTCTACACGAGAAATACAGGCTAATATATTCAGGTTGACCCTCTTCAGAACTACATTATAGCCGAAGATAGACAAAAATATGTGGGGGCTGTCTAGGGGGAACATGGTGATCTGGATATGTTTTATGAGTGACTGTTCTCTCTCCTTAAGAGTAGGTGATCTGAGCCTCGTAATGGCCAGGGAGAACAACTGCTGAGAGCAGTCATGTCCTTGTCCTGGGAACCTTCATCACCAGAGTTACCTACTCGGAAATGGCATTAATTGAAGTGGAATTCCGGTGGGGCTAGGATTCCAGTGTCTAAAGAAAAAATGGCTGCTTGGAGGGAGAAGGGTTCAAATTGTGAAAAGGAAGCTGTAAAAAGTCAAAAATGTTTTTAAAATAAAAAATCCAATAAAAGGCAGCTAAACTGTGAATGACTAACTGGTATGGAGACTTCCAATTGGAATTTTAATAACTAGATTAATGAATAACCTGCTAATGAGCACTAATGTGAGGTGGGCATAAAAAAAATTGAGCAATGAACAAATATAGAAATGCAACATGCATACATGATGAACAAAACTCAAAATACCAATCCTTGAAGGTCAGATATTTTCTCATCTTCTCTCATTCCTCTTCTTCCCCCCACCCTACCAAAAACAGTTTAGGTATGGATCTGATGCATTGCTATTTTACTCCAGACCTAAATATCATTTGACTTAGAATGTATCTGGATTAAAACTCAACTGTACATTACAAAGCTGTGTGTGGTCATGAGCGAGACATATTCCTGCATGTTATTAATGTGTTTAGCTGGATCAATTAATAGAACTTGGCTATTGCTGTTCACATATAAGATTTTCTGTATATCTGAACACAATCAATTGATAACTGACTTCTGGATTTGATTGCAAGTGCTTTTTAATTTTTTAATGAACCTTTGGTAAGTTATTTCAATGGATCAATTATTGTTAGTGTTCTGTGATTGCTTAATCATGCAGAGGGCCATAAATACCTATTTTCTATTGAGAATATTAAGTGAAGAAACTTAATAACAAATGAAGTCCTGTTAGAAGATGCACAAATACATTGAGTCATTGTGCTGTCCTTTTCACTTCTAGTTCCTAAATCTGTGACCAAAAGGAACGAGGGGAACGTCTGTGTGTCAGTACCCCTATACCACTGCACAACAAGTCTCAATCCTTTTGTTAAAAACAAAACAAATGTATGGATTGATTCAAATGTAACTTTAAATAAAATAAAGATAAAGTTCACAAAGCAGTATGTATGAAGAAGGAGCTCCTGGAGCTCATTCAATCTTATCCCTCCAGAAAAAGAACCCTGTCATATTCCCATTTATAGCATTAATCTGTTATATAATTTATAATACTGTGTAGCACTACAATTTTACGTGTGCTAAGAATACTTATTTTGAAATTGCAGGCACAATTTCAGAATTTTGTGTGCATTGTATTTTTCCAATAGTAAGACAAACCCTCAAATTATTATGGTTCTATCTGGAGGAAATTGTAAAAATTCTCATTACCCATTTCTAACTGTTCATTATTAATACCTACCTTTGTGCAAGTGGCTGGAAAAAAGAACAATTGTGTGCATGTGTAAGAATGGCAAAATTGCATGCATGTGCCAATGTTACCAAGCCCACAATTAAACTGTACTTTTCAGCAAAATCTCATCTCTACGAACCTTATGTGTAATAATAATCCCTCCCCAAAAAACGACAATAATAAAAATTGGTCATTTTAGTCCACAACTGTTTGTGGGACACTGCTGTGCTCAATTGGCTGCCGCATTTCACCCACAAATATACAGCCAATTCACTTTACAGTATATTCTATGAAGTGCTTTGAGACTTCGATAAGAAGTGAAAAGCGCTAGATCAAATTCAAGGATTATTATTATGTAAGCACATGTACACATCTAGCCTTTTTTGTTTGTTTTTCTTACATTCTTTGCTTAGTCTGGGAATATTAGGTAAGTAACAAATTTACAGAAACTCAGAAAAACTTTCTTTAGCTATTCTGACATTTAAAACTTTCTAGTTTTTTCCTAAGCAAAAGAATGAATCAAGACTATTTGTACAATCATAAAGTTGGTTTGCAGCCACGTTTATCTTCTTGACTGTACTCAATAGATGTCTGTTAGGTAAACGTAATTTCAAACGTAATTTTCTATTAGATGGTAGTTTCACAATAATATTTCTGAAAATATATCATTAATTCTATTTTTGCTAAGGTTAGGTCATTTTTTCAATAAATATTTAATCAAAGAATGTCACTGAGGTCACTTTTAAGAACCTTTTTAAAAAATTGTTCTTTTAATCAATCAAACCTATTGATGAAGTGGTTCAGGAATTTTACCCCAAGCGGCCTACTAAAATTTATTCCCATTTGTATTCACCCCCAAAACATTACTGCCTATGTTTTATACATCTCCTTTCCAGTAGTGGAGTGTGTTGAGTCCATTGTGTAGATTTCTGTACAGTTTTCTATGTAGAATACAGAATCCCTTCATCAATGTGACTTTTATTTTATGTGCTTTGAAAGTCCTCAACAGTGTCCTTCAACAACAGTGAAGTCCACATCCCTCAGCAGTAAAAAGTCTTAAACTTCAAACAAGGGACACTCAATTTGTCTTATTTGTTGTATCTCTGAAGAGGTCCATTGAGAACATGTTATGTGGAACAGCCAACACCTATTTGGGGAGTCTGTTCTCTTACAAGGTTCTCTCATTTTCTTAATGTGAGTGCTTTCTTTACCTCCAGCAGTGCACAAAAGGTGCTTTATACGCTGAAGAAAGAATGATCATCTACTTTGGAATGTCTTCATTCTTTGAATAGAGGGTATTCTTCACACAGTGTGAAACCAGCCATCTATTTCTTCATGTCCTTGAATGGAGTGAGTTTTAGGGTCTTTTTTTTTTCTTTCCAGGCATCTGCAGGAAACATCGGCAATTGTTCCTTGTGTTTCTACTTGTAAAATACTTTCTTTCTCGTGTCAGTACCCATCATGTGTGGAGGAAACCTTCCATTCAAATAATGAAGAAGACCCATCGAGGTTCATAATCTTTCTTAACAAGAAATCTAACCTTCAAATCTTATCAAAAACGTCACTGCAAATAAACTAAGAATACCCAAGTATACATTCTGCATTTAACAAATGCAGAGCTCCGAAAATGCTATTGAACTGGCACAAAATTGCTACTTTTTAAATATTTAATGTGAAACATTGTTGTTAAAATTTGGGGCTAATTTTATAATGAATCCTATTCAATTGATCAATCAGTTTCCTCGAGTAGATTGATTCCTGATGATATGAAAGCTGTGTTTATAAGCATAAGTTTGGGTCTAACAATTAATCATTTATGAATATATTATCATATCAACAATCTTACTTCAAAACAGGTAAAAATTAATTGCCTGGAGAATACAGATTTGCAGATTAAATGCTACGTTTCCTTTGACAATTTAAATAAAGTGCTTAAATGACTACTAATATAATATTGTACTACATAAACACAAAAGATAATATTTACAGATAATTGAACGAAAATGTTTTTTCAATGTAATAGTCATTTCATTTACAATCCTTTGCAGATGTAGCAGGTAACCTTGCACAATCAGTAAAGAATAATCTTTAGGGATCTTTTCAGTTGAAGAATGATTTGGTCTCAGCATCTTCTGTGACGATGAGATATCAGATGCCCTATTGATGTTGTGGCATCTCAAGTCAAAATTGAGAAAGAACCGTTTCGAATTGAATGCATATTATCACAGCAATAAATTGCATTGAAATCCCCTTTCACGTCACGATGAACTTCTTGTTAGGAACCTGTTACAATTAATTAATTTAAAATGAAGGCAACATAATTTTTATTTTACAACTTAAAATAAAATTATGTTTCATAATATGCATTCTGTGATCTCACCCAAGTTCACCCCAACCCCCTCTCATATATGCAGTGAGCAAGCATGCCAAACAGTGGCATACATTCCACTGTTTGAAATTGAGGGGTGTGGAAGTTTGGTCTAATTTGTGGGGTTCTGTAGCTCAGTGGTTAGAGCACTCGTCTTGCAAGCGAGAGACCTGGGTTCAATTCCAGGCAGGGTGAAACACTGGGCAAGTTTCCTTACTCCACACACCTAATAATAATAATCCATAAAAAAATCAATTTGTCACTTCAATCCATGACTGATTGTGGGACTGTTGTGTGCAACTGGCTGCTGCTTACGCCAGCAATAAACAGTCAATTCACTTTACAGCATATTCTGTGAAGCGCTTTGAGACGTCCAGAAAACGGGAAAAGCACTATATCAAATGCAAGGATTATTATTATTAATTTACATTGACATTAATCAACCATCGTTTGTCAAGGAATTGCTGAACAGTTTGCTATTTTTAGTGATCAGTATATGAGATTTTAATTTTCTTGAAGTTCACAGGGTTAATTAGTTTTTAAAAAAATAGAGTTTTTTTAGCTATAATTTGGGGAGATTGGGGTAACGGAAAGTCAAAAAACAAATTTGGTACCAGTGTTTCATAATATGCATTCTGTGATCTCACCCAAGTCCACCCCAACCCCTCTCATACATGCAGTGAGCAAGCATTTTCAGAATAACAATTTGCAACTGTTTTAAAGGTTTACATCAAATAGGAATGGAATTATGACTTGGTGCATTCTCCTTCCAGTGCACTGTACAAGGTCATTTCTTAGTCTTTTCTCATCTTTCTTGACCAATTACCTATGGATACTGCATCTCAAGGATGTGTCCCCAAAGGAATCAACACCTCTGGCTTTTTTAGCAACAGTCGAGAATGGATCACTGCTTGCTGGAGAAAAAAGAGATGAGAATTTAATGAGGCACTGGTACCATTTCTGTTTATATTTATCCATTCAGACTTCAAAAGCTTCTTGATTATAGTTTTGAAGTCCATCTTCTCAATTTATTTTAACTCTTAAGATTTTACCTCTGAAGTTTGGCAACACAGTTTGCTGTTGATTGCTTCAAACTTCAGAATTTTGGGCTTTGGCTTTTGCAGATCCAGTTACTATGAACTACAATTTTTTCATATTTAAAAAAATCTGATTATTACCTTGCAGGGTATCTTTTCAGTCTTTTTTCTTCCCTCCTTCCCTTGTAGAAAAGCATCCGACAATCTGTGACCCCTTTTCACTTTTTGGGACTTGATTAAGCCTTGGAATTAAAAAAAATTAGAAACCTTATAAAACAATAGAAGGGAACACAATTGGACAATGCTAGCCAGCTCACATTGAAATGTGTGTATTTACATTTGGATTGTACATACTACAGATGCCTCCTCCAGCGGTGGTCAAAGCAGCACCTTCACCACATCTTCCAATCCTAGCATGCATTCTACCTCAGTAACTGACAGCACATCTATGCAAGTAGATAGCTGCACTCCAGAACAGGGGGTAAGTAGCCAAGGGGTAAGTGAATTACTGAACTATGAAAATCAGTTAAGTAATGCCCCACAGCTGCAGTCTACACCCAAAAGGAGAACAGTCCTCAACATCTCACCACCCCCCGAAGACTTGCTGGATGACAGCAGGATGTCTTGTCAGAATGAGGCAGGTGACTCTGAGCAAAGCAGTAATATCTGGATGGATGACTCTGGCTCCAACTTCAGCATCATGAGTTCCAGTTCTTACAATGACAATACAACAGTGCCCCGAAAATCGCGGAAACGCTCACCCAAACAACGCCCTGGCTTTGTGCCTGAGGGTGACGAAGATACAAATATGGATGTATTTGATGCAGACAGTGCAAAAGGACCCCATTATGTACTTTCTCAACTCGGCTCAGAAGGCAAAAGCAGCTCAAAGGGAAGCAATGGGTTGGTATAGCTTCATTTTTTTAATTTCATGTAAACAGTTAAGCAAATTTCATCTCAGCTAAACACACAGAATGAGCCTTTTCCTTTAAAAATTAAATCAGTGTAGCTTTTCTTGTTTTATGTCTTGCCTATTTTATTTTATTATTTATCTATTTATTTATGGGAAGCAATATGCTTTGTAATAAACTAGGCAACATTTTGCAATATATTAGGAAGACTAACATGAGAAGGATTTTTCATTCATGATATAAACATTCTGTAGAAAGCCTGTCCTTGTTTTTTTATATATATATATTTTTAGGAGAAATAATGCACTCTAAACTCCTGTCTTAAGTTTGTCTGTTGTGCAGAGTATTCCACAAATTATCTTTTTATCAGTTGTAAGCCAGAGACATTAATATTTCTGTTATGATAAACGTTTTCTTCCGCATATAAAATACCATTCTTAGGTCAAAGTTCTGTTTTTCTCAAGACTAAATTTTGAGAAAATAGCTTGCTTCTATACCGGAGATAACAAAAACAGAACTGCTGGAAATCCACAGCAGATCATTTAGCATTCAAAAGAGAAGTTTAAAGATAGGTTAAAGTTTCAAGCAAAGCTCTATCAAAACTGAAATAGTGGGCTGTAAAGTACTTATATTTGGAAGCTCAGATTTCCAGCATCCACTATTTTTGCTATTTATGCTAATGAACCATACTTTAGAGATAACATAAATTAGCATGATTGTTGGCAGTACAGGAATTGTTTGTTTTTCCATTATCCACATGATTATTGGTGTTATTATCAGCGCCTTGGGACATCCTTCGGACATGAAAGGGACTCTACAAATGTAATTTTGTTGTTGTTGATTATCTGGATCTAGATAGTTTTCTTCAACTTGATGCTGCAAAAAATCCTTACAATTGATCATGTTGTATTCAGTTGTGCTTTTGAAAATAGTGGATTTGCTTCTGTCTTAAGAAGGGTGAATAATATACTCCGTGCATTATACTTTCTCTATACCTCAGATCATTAAAAAAATTATTTCCTACACTTACCAGTAACCCTTATTTGAGGGTTATTATTGATAAAGTCTAGGAAATAATTGACAAAGGCAGAAATGAACAGCAGTTTCCATTGTGTGATGAAGCACATCCTTGTGAACCTAGTTGCTAACCACCAACATTTCAGAGTATTTGTTCACAGATTGATTGGAGGGATGACACTGATTTTTTTTAACATAGTCCGCTGCTTCAACTATGCTTGTTGAAAATGTTGTAGGAATAGTATCAATTAATATTTCAATTTGAACTGTAAATGGACCAACGATCATAACAGTCCTTAAAGCGAGAGAACATGGCATGAGTATACTATAATTACTTCTCTCCTGTGTTAACTTTCCCACTTTTGAAAATGACTGCTTAACTCCAGAAACTTGCTAATGCTTCATATTTTACTGTTACATCCTCTTGCCTTGCCAAAGATTATGTCTCATTTTTGACATGGTCAAGAAATTATCATCTATTCATTCTGCCAGCTTTACCCACAAATCCAAGATGTCATTTTCATTGGATACATTCATTGGTTCACTATGACTTACAAAATCTTTGCAACAATCCAGCATTTGTTTACCTAATTTACCCGAGTCAAAATCTAAAGGTAATGTCATTACTAATCGTAATAGCTTAATGGCTTTTGTGTTACATTACTTCCAGTGCTTTGGCAGCAAACTCAGTGGCTCTATCTGAGGCCACCTTGTGCTCATTGTTGTGTAAAGATTCTGTTGACAATTGTAAAGCTACTACTTAAGCTATCCTCCTTTGGCAAAACCCATTTTGGATTTGGCAGCCATGAGTGACTGCGCTTAGGAGCTTTGTCTTACTACAATATGGCTTCTTGCATTAAAGAAGAAAACATTTTGTATGTTTCCTGTGTAACATACAGTGACTGTGACTTAATTAAACTGCAGGAGCTTGTTTTTGTGTGCCATGATACCCACCTCCCCCCCGCACGCCCCATCACCACCACCACATGCGCATGTGCACACACACACACACACACATACTCACACACAGGGAGGAATAAATAAGTAAATGCCACCAAAATATTTTACATTACACAAACTAATGTGTTTCAGGAACATAATTCATCTAAATTTTCAGAGAATATTAATAAATCACTTAAACGTTTGCTCTTGTGATTTACATCATCTGCACATTAATATATGTAACATACTTTTCATACTTTTGTAATTATTTACTGACCTGATTATATCTGCTAGATAACAAAACTCTTATGCTTAGCCGCTCTGTTCTATTTTACTGCCAGCATATAATAATAATCCTTGCATTTGATATAGCACTTTATCATGTCTTCGAGACATCTCAAAGTGTTTCACAGAATAAACTGTAAAGTGCATCGGCTTTCCAGCAATCGACTAACAACTGGGTTCCTACTTAATGCGAGGTAAACAGAGGGTTGTGGAGTAAGGAAACTTGCCCAAAGTTTCGCCCTCCCAGGGAATCAAACCCAGGTCCTCTCATTTACGAGGCACGAAGTTACAGGACTCCACATATATACCGTATAAAGCCATACTAGTTACAAATGTAAATGGTGTTGAATTCAAAATAATTATAGAAAACTCTGTCTTTGTGGGTGGAGGGAAGTAAGGCGGGTTTCTATAGATCTGAACTGGCTCCAAGTTGACATGTTTGGCATGTACTTTCCTGAATTCGGTAAGCAGGAAGCATCTCTGCAGATATGTACATTTATGGAATATCCAAGGATACATGGAGCTTTTTAGATACTCGTAAACATGGGTTATGTGTCAGACAGACACCTGCCTTACCAAACATAATTGTGCGTATTAATTTGTTTTCTGGGTATTTGGTGTTTTAAATGCTGCTGTAAATTTAAAGCAGTTTCAATCCAAGGTGTATTTATAGAAAACTTTATAAATGAAGATGTGTATAAGGTTGGAAACTAGGCCATCTATCCCTCGAGTAGCAATAATACCTGTAAAAGATTTTCCGCTGGGAACTTGTATGTCAATACATAATAAATGTGAGACCAGGTAGTATTTGTTTGTGAAAACAGTGACTATAAAGAAGCAAAACTGCAGCAGAGCTTCATTACGCGGTGTCAAAAGAATGGTGGAATGCAGGTATGTGTCTAGGCTTTCCCACGTTGACACCATCTCAATCTCAGCCATGGTTAAGAGGAGGCACTGAGGCAAGGTCAGGAACTCTTGAGAAGAGGAAGACGAGGAGGGTGAATACCCATGTACGTTCTTCTGAGTTTCCCACAAATTGAACCAAGGGTGGTATTGCTTGGTAATAGCCAATGGCGTAAAATGATGTAGAGAGACTCGAAGCAGTGAGAGATAGAATTTTTTTTTAATTCACTAAATTTTCATACACATTGGATATAAACCTCACTGAATCCAAACAGTGTATTTCTCACAGACCAATTTGTAAATATATCTACCTCCTCAAGAGACTTCTACTTGAGCATATCTGATGCCCTGGGCCAGACGTTTGAATTCCAGGGATGGGATACACTGATTCTTCAATCCCTACTGGTGTTTCTCTTTCCATGGTAATGCAATTAAAGTTAGTGGGTGTTTGGATGTGCAACCGACACAGGTTTGGTGATGTGCACAGGTACCCAATGTGCCCATGTTACTATGCCTGTCAATGTTTTGTCCTTTTGTGTAGGTGTCTCCGTGAAGTTACATGTATAGAGTTGTAGAATGGCCCTTAATTTATCTTGTGGGCTTCCCTGCCATTGGTACTTTGTAACTGAGATCGACTGTTTAGAAAATGACTGTGTGTATTGACGTGGGTTTGGGAGATGATGGAATTAATGAGAGATAATTCTTAAAAGTGCTAGTCACAGGATTTCTAACGAATTCTGCTTTGTACACCAGATTAAACACTAAAAGAAAGTGAAATCAAAAGTTTCATTGATAAATATCTTGTTTCTCTTAACGTTTCATAGACCAGAAGAAAAACAGAAAGCAGTTTCAAAGAAGAATCCAGCGCTGAGTGGCCACTATCCTGGTAAAAATGAAGGCAAAGAGTTGAAAGTTCTGGTGCAGCCAGAGACTCAGCACAGAGCGCGATACTTGACTGAGGGCAGCCGTGGCTCCGTCAAGGACCGGACACAGCAAGGCTTTCCAACAGTAAAGGTATTTTTTTTTTACTTAAACTTTTAATGTTTGGCTTTAGGTTTCGAGAGCCTGCTTTAAGGTGGGACTCTCTTCAGAATCTACCTCCAGTAGCCAATTGTCCCAACAGGTGTTCACGATCTCCAGGTAATACTTTACAGCAGCTGTCACCCAAAGCCTCAGAGAGAGGACCCTGCCATAAACTGATATGACATTAATAATAATATTACTATTACTAAGCACCCTAGCAGCAAATTTGGCTTCACGGTGGACACACCTATTTGCCAAGGGCCCTCACATAAAGACCTGAATTAAGCGATTGGTGATCAGTTAATCTGGTGTCTAGTATTGGACTTGTATCTTGAGAATATCAAGGTCATAAACTGTGTTGTAAAAGAACAAGTCTTTCAACTATGTGAAAGACATAGTCTGCCAGATAGCTGATGAGGAAATGCGAACACTTTGACCTTAGGGTCATGGAGGAAATAGCTTAAAACAAAGCCTAAGATTTGCTGCTTCTGTTTAACTCTGTATTGTTGTAAGGAAACTACTCTTAGTGGAACAAGTTAATGTTAAAATTGGGATTTTAAAACTTGAAAGTATTTGTGGTAAAGTGAGGATTTGTTTATTTGTTATGTTTGCTTATGAATTTTGTTGTGATCCTAACAAAGATTTTAGTTCACAAATGTTTCTATTATTTTTTCACAGTTGGAAGGTCACAATGAGCCAGTGATATTACAAATTTTTGTTGGCAATGACTCTGGTCGTGTCAAACCCCATGGCTTTTATCAGGCCTGCAGAGTCACTGGGCGAAATACCACTCCTTGCAAGGAGGTAGATATTGAAGGAACAACTGTGATAGAGGTCAGCCTGGAGCCTGGGAATAACATGACACTGGCGTAAGTATCTGCTCATGCCGAGATCAACTGTCAAATGTGTATGTATCATCTGGTATATTAATAGTACTCTTGAATCTTACCTGTATTGGTTTATCACATCTTAAATTGATTAATTCCCAGTTAATTGATTCTCCCATATGTCCTTAGAATGTCTCTGTCATTTTTTTCACCCTTTATTCCTTTTAATATATTGAATTTGGCTTCCTGGACAAGTGCAAAATACACACACGATATAGAATCACAGTTGGCTATAGGCAATGGGTGTGTAAAAATTCCTATGTTGTCAAGTTTGTGCACACATTAAAGTGCAGTTCATTTAATTTTCCTACAATAATAATAATCCTTGCATTTGATATAGCACTTTCAGGTCTTCTAGATGTCTCAAAGTGCTTCACAGAATATACTGTAAAGTTAATTGACTGTATACTTGTGAGCGAAATGCAGCAGCCAATTGCACACAGCAGTGTCCCACAAACAGTCGTGGATTGAAATGACCAATTTTTAAAAAACATTTTGGGGGGGATTATTATATTAGGCGTGTGGAATAAGGAAACCCAATCACCCCAAGTAAAGAAACTTCCGCACGGTTTTGCTCTGCTGGAAATCAAACCCAAGTCTCTCGCTTGTGAAGCTAGTGCTCTAACACTCTGGAACTCCATCCCACAGTCCCTTCTCCTCGTTTTTTCCCTCGCCTCCTTCAAGACTCCCCTCTGTGTATTGGTGAAGCATATGAGAAAGGGATAGTGGTTCATTTGCATACAAACATTTGCAAAGTTAGCATTGCTGATAAGAATTAGATTTTTTAAAATAAATGTTGAAGAAGTATATCTTAAGATTAGTGTGTCTCACCAGAAAGTTGGAAACAAATGAAATTTCCCTTGACATGATTCCCTACGATTTAATACTTTTTTCTGAAAAAGCATCTCCTTTCTCTAAGCTTTCTCAGTGTGTCCCTGACAAGTTAAATTTGGAAGTTACTGTCATGAAGCATTCTCACCATCCTACATCACTGCATATTTGGACATCAAATCAGTGCCCCATCATATCATATCACATTACGTTCCTGGTGAATCTGAAAATAACTTTCAAATTTTGTTAATAACATAGTACAGTATGTATTATGGGGTCTGAAAATCCAGTTACTACAGTGTCTATTCACGCTTGATTAATTATGTAATTTAGAAAGAAATGAAATAGGTGTTGTCTAAGTGAAAAGTGAATGAAAAAGGGAAGAAATTGAGTTGCAAAAAAACAGTCCAGAAGTTTAGCCATCAACTGCGCCATTAGCATAGGTGAAACAACATGGTGCAGGTTGAAAAATATTGAAATGTGAATAAGCTGAATGAAGTCAATAGTCTGCAGTACAAACAAACAAATTATTTATAACACTGCCCAGTGAATCCCTGGACAGTCAAAGATAAAATTGGAATTTGTATGATTTAGTGCTTGTGGGCACAATCATATTTTTGGATTTGATACACTGACCCAAAGACACCTGCCAAACGTACATTTTGTCAGCCATAACTATACATTGTCCAACAACCGCACTGTAAATGGAGTGGTTATATTGTAAAGGCAGGGATACAACCCGACATCTGAATTTTAGGCATCAAGTTTTCCATTATTATTTGTAATAGTACAGTATAATGAATACCTGTTACAATTCCACACCTGTTGCTTTCTCACCCTGTAGGGTTGACTGTGTGGGGATTTTAAAACTGAGAAATGCTGATGTTGAAGCACGAATAGGCATTGTGGGATCAAAGAAGAAAAGCACTCGTGCACGATTGGTTTTTCGAGTGAATATTGTCCGTGCCGATGGGTCTACTTTAACTTTGCAGATGCCCTCATCACCCATTCTGTGTAGTAAGTGATATCTTTCATTAAAACAATTTGGATATAATTTATACCATTTTAATGTGCTAATGCACCATTTTGCTGTGGAGTGCTTAACAATAATAAAAATCCTTGCATTTGATATAGAGCTTTTCACATCTTGTAGACATCTCAAAGCACTTGACTGAATATATGTAAAGTGAATTGACTGTTTATATTTGTGGGCAAAACGCAGCAGCCAAATGCACACAGCAGTGACCCACAAACAGTCGTGGATTGAAATGACCGATTTTATTATTGTGTTTTTTGGGGAGGGATTATTATTAGGCGTGTGTGTGGAGTAAGGAAACTTGTCCAAGGTTTGGCCTTGACCTGCCTGGATTCAAACACAGGTCTCACGCTTGTAAGGCGAGCGCTCTTAACCACTGAGCTACAGGACTCCTTAGTCCATTCTCATTTAAGCAATTAAGACCAAACATTCTATCTATATGTTTACCTCTTAGTGTAACACAAAAGTATCAACTTGAATTAGCAGTGATTCGAAAATTCAAATGGTACAACATTATCTGTTAAATGTTGACTAGACATTAATTGAACCACTGCATTATACATGGGCCAATAACCATATCTTACATTCATGTGAAGTTTAAACAATCGAATCGGTTCTTGCATGCATTGCAGCTCAAAAAAATGTGTTAAGTTGTTGCCATTTATCACTTACAACTGATTTGTTTAAAGACCAGCAATGGAAATTACACGTGCTTAGGTAGTTCTTTACAGTGCCAACTATTCATGTGCTTGGTATAATTTTGACAATAAATGCTTTGTTACTGGAAAAGCAAAGTAACATCTTGCCTTTGATAGATCTGAGTACCGATCTCGAACAGTGTTAAATTGCATTTCCAGTCTTTTTCAAAATTGGTAGCTATATTAAGAATAGGTTCAAATGAAAGTTAGGAGTGTTTTAAAAATTTTGATTTGTTTACACCTATTCTATTCATCTGGAAGAAAAGTCTCAAACATGAGAGTTTTACTGGTTGTTTTTGTATTCAATTATTACTCTTACTAGTATTTCTACTATTTGTGGCAATTCACCTCTTGCATTTAGGAGGGGAAATGGCCTAATAAGTTATATCAATCCATCTATTTTGTAATTAATTTGATCTATTCTGCATTGACATTTACACACAACGTGTACACCATTGGCCTTGTTAAACTATATGTACCCAGTCTTCCACACTTCCCCTTGTTTACACATTGACTCATAATGACCTATTTACACTTATTCACACAGAGCTATTCCTGTTAACTGCAGAAAAACATGTAGTTGGCCAGACTACTCGTATAAAAGCACAAATAAAGCTCACAAGCCTTGTTTGTACAAAACACGTTTCAGCCATTTCCTACCTCGCCATGAGTCTTCGGGCGGGAGAAAACGGGCAGCAATTTGGGGGAAAGGAATAAAATGTAATCTTTTCATTGGCAGTTAATGATATAAATGAGAATTAGCTGTAATTAATCTGCAATTCCCTCTCGACACAAGTTTATACTGAAATTGGGAGTTGTTCAGGTGGACAATGTTGCTGCAATGATGTGATGTTTGATTGTAATGGTCCTCTGGATGTGAAAGGCGCTCTATAAATGTAATTTTGCTGTTGTTAGATTTGGTTCGTGTGTCTGAAGAAATATTATAATATTAGTTTAGTCCAACAGCTGCTGAGAATCGAAATGTAATTAATCTCTTACAGAATTAATTGAGCAAACACAGAATGAGTTTTGATATTCATCAAGGAAACCTGGTGATAAAAAAAATGTGTAGTAACTAGAAGTAGTTACACTTAATATCAACTGCCAATAGGAGAAATTATTTTGTAAATTTATTTTTTTTAGTCCGACAGAGTATTTTACCCTTAAACACTGAGTATTCTTTTAAAAAGCCAGTTTCACATTGCTCTGGGCACTGCTTGTTTGGCCTCTCCCTACAACATGGTTGGAATTTGGAGATTAGCAAAATAGAAAATGACACTCTGTGTCTTCACTGTGCTCTGTTGATTTGAGTGATTACCACTTTGGTACATTTGGTACATTCTTGACCTCTTACAGAGCAGTTTCCTCAACATCGATGACTTAATTTAAACACTAATCATTTTGACTTGTGTATTTTGATTTCTTGGTAACTGTAAACAAAGTTAAGAAAGAATAACCAAAAGTCTATTAATACTAAAGAGATCACCGGATAAATCTCTTAACACTATGATGATCTCCCATGATGCCCACATGATATATATATATATCGCTTAAAAAACATATGGAATTCCATATGATTTTTAACATTCTTGTAGTGTTTTGTTATTCTAGTTCATTTTTTCACAAGTAAGTATGAAATTACAGGTGATAGATACCATTGTATGCAATGCACAATTCCAATTAGCCATATATGTGGTTGATAAAGTAAATTTGTTTTACATTGAAATTGTAGCTCAGCCAGCGGGAGTACCAGAGATCTTGAAGAAAAGCCTGCACACCTGCACAGTGACCGGGGGAGAAGATTTATTTCTGATAGGAAAGAACTTTCTAAAAGGCACAAAAGTTATTTTTCAAGAGAACGGTTCGGGTGAGTAATTGGTTTTATCCGAGTCTAAAACAAGAAAGCCAAACAGTAGGAAGCAATCTCTGCAGATTCTTCGCTCAGTATTGCTTCATTGGGGAATTCTTTACAGTGTCTTTCCCAGATAATCAATTTTGTTCTGTCTCAGGATGCTTCCTTGCTTTTTCCTCTCCCATCTGAACCACACCTACATACACAATAATACTTCCATACACTTCAAGTGACTGCATTTTGCAAGGATAAACTGTCACAGAAAAATACTGGATATTAAAATGCGCTGCAAAGTCTTGAGTTGCAATGATTGAGTATGAGCTTATTTACTATCTTGATACTTCAATAATATATGTGCAGCCATAAATATGCAAGTCAAAATAACTATTTTTAATGAAACACCTGGTGAGTTAAGTCTATAACTAATCACTTATCATGACGTTTGTAGGCCATTGTTATTTCTTGATGTTGCATGGTTTATTTTTCCATCTGTGGGACACTATCCGGTCCCACAGATGTGTGATATGATGGATAATGTAATAAGTCTTTTAAGGATGGAGGAGTTCCTGTCCATCTGTGTGATATTTTCAGTGTTCACACCCAACATATATTTATGCTGTTTCTTTATGAAAAATCCAGATGTTGATCAATGCTGGATATGCCTTAGTTGCCACTTTTCCTCTCTATTAAGTACAATGGTTGTAATTTCTGAAATTGTCAGATTCAGATGCTGCAAAACACAGTGGAATCAGGACCTTTGCTCTTTTTAAACGTACAGGGCATTTGGTATTCTGCTAACTATTTTCAAAAATAATGCATTTGTTGTGCAGTAACGTCCTCTAAGCTGTAACATATCATGTACTCTATTTCTTGGTAGAGAAATTCTGTTTTGCATCCAAAGAGCAGATTAGCTATAGAAAACTGTACACTGTTTTCTTTTAAAAAATCCTTCTGTGATTTAGCAATCACTAAATGTGCATAACAGAATCAAAGTTTTTTTTCAATAAATGTCACTGGCAGAGCCATGATAAATGTGTTCAATCTTATAATCCCCATCAGATGAGACCTGTTCTTGGAAATCAGAAGCCGAAATCGACATGGAGCTCTTTCATCAAGTGAGTTTAAAGGATCTAATTTTCAAGGTTTTATTTAAACGGAGGAGTGAATTAGAAGGGAAAGCCATCTTTATGTATTCACTTCAAGTAAATCTTTTTATGTTCCCTCACCAGTAATGAACATAGACTGGATTTTATACATGTATATAATTATATATGTTATATACATATACATACCTGTACACACATGATGTAACTTGCACAATTCAGAACACTAATAGAACATCATTTAAATAAATTATGTTCGGTGCACTGGCTCTGCTAAATAAGGAACTTCTTTTGATTATTTCATATTATTAGCAGAGATTAGAAAAAAAGGGGAAACTGTCTGGAATAGTCACTATGAGATCTGTAAACCCAAATCATTGCTTGTCTGGCCGCAGTTTGTGTGTGGGCTAGTGATACCATGGAAGATCAAGAAAATGAACTTGAAAAATATATGCAAAAAGTCTTTGTTGCTCTTCATAATGTTTCTTTTGGTTCCGTAGAATCACCTTATTGTTAAAGTTCCGCCATATCATAATCAACAAATAACATCACCAATTTCAGTTGGAATATATGTAGTGACTAATGCTGGAAGATCGCATGAGGTGCAGCCTTTTACCTTCACACCAGATCCAAGTGAGTTCATTGCTATATTCCTTTTTGTATTCTTTATCTGGTTAAATCTTTCAACTCTGAAAAACAAATGTGTACAGATGATGCTCAAGACTATCCTTTAGGCTGTGTCAAGAGTTTGTTTCTGTTTCTGATACTGGAGGAACGCTGTTATAACCGTTTCTCCCTCATAATATAATAATAAAATTAGATATTATAATATATAATTATTATTATAAGTTAAGTCAGTCATTTTTCTTGAGGTTTTGCTTATTATAATGTGTGTGGCCTCTGAAATATTGGACTGCTACCACTGTATCTGATAAGAACTGAGCAAACAAAAATTGTTTTTTTTACATTTATGGTATATGTTCTATTGTGCTTCAGAAAACTCATCAGATGTCATTGTGAAGAAAGAAGGAGTTGCCCAACCATGTTCCTTTGAGGAAGTTATCAAAGGTAAAAATCATACTTCCCTATTTTTTTTAAATGCATCCAAAGAAAAATAGCCTGCTGGCAGGTTCAGGGGTTTAAATCGCTTTTTAAGTAGCGTACGTATTGCTGAACTTGAGTGTCCTGTCGAATGCAACGCCAAAAAGTGGGGTCGAGGGGCTCAGTGGGAAAGAAGAGATAAATTTTATACGGTTTCAACATTGAGCTGTAATATAGCCCCAGCAGCTAGCCATAGAGGTACATAACGGGTACAATTCTCCACCTATCCAGAATGCATTCCCTGGGAGGCCAAAGAAGAATTATCTACAGTATATACACACACACTTTCACACAAAAAATCCTAAATAGAGTGTGGCCATATTTCAACGTACTTTGTTATAGAACTGAATTTGGTTAGAAAATAGTTGGAATATGGACCTGGTTCACTGTGCATGCAATATTGCCATTCAATGAACGAACCTTGAAAACAACTGCATTATAATGGAGCTCAACATTTAACTCATGTTTTCCGTCTGGGAGAGGGATCAGATTATCAAGTCATGAAGGGCTTGTCCAAGTTCTAGTCAGTCAGTGCAAGAGAGCATTAATGTTGCAGGATATGCATGTAAATGGTGTAATTACAGCTCCTGATGTTTAAAGAAGTCAATCGAATTCTAAGAAGTACGTGAAGGTCACGCTTTATGCACTGTTATATTGTGTGATGTGCACCCATTTGTAAAATGCTCCAAAGACCTAGATCAAATCTTCACTATCGTTTTGCTGGTCCTTGTTTTGCAGCCGTAACACTTTCATTCCTGTATACTGATTACTATTTTATGATGTCTAGCACAGTAAGGTTTTACAAGCACTGTTTTCTTTATACCTCCATGGAACAAATGAATCCTGTATAAGTCCACTGATCTAATGTGAGCAGGATCAGCCGGAGAAGGTCAGACCAGTTACCCTGGCTGCTGGGAGACTGTTCAGAGCTCCATGCACACGTGCCATATATGTTGACATACGCACACACAAAAAAAAAAATCACTTCAGCTGTTGATTACTATCTAAAGAAATACTTCCTGTTGTTAATCTTAAATTTGCCCTTCACAAAAGCTGAACCTTGTGTCCTCTAGTCCTATTGACTTGGCGTATCTGGAAGAATCAATCAAGATTTATTTTCTCTATCCTGTTTACAAATGTTTATTTTAAGATGGCTACATTATAAATTTTAATCAAGCACTGAAGAATGATTATTTTGAAAGGATTTATTTATACTGTAATGATTAGCTTCACTGGCAAGATGGTGGAAGGAATGTGTTAAACAGTATCCAAGCTAGATTGAGAATATGTTGTCCCAGCCACTCTAGCCAGAAAGACAGTTGTTGGTTTGGTGCTATGGGTAACAGTTTGTACATTCAGAGAATGCAGATGAAATAAAAATAATTTGGTGTCAATTAATTACACTGTACTTACATAGGTATATCTCTTTATAAAAGTATTTTTTGATATCCTATCTGAAATGGTGTTTATAGAATCTGATCGTCGGTTTTATTTTTATTTGTGAAGCGGCTGAGAGGTGTGACTGGATTTTTGCTTCTTTATCACAGCTGCAGCAATGAAAGCCACAAGCCACCTGGAGAAAGCAAATCTTCTTCCCAGTGCCTTGATATCACCCCTTCTGCCACCGGCTTTGGTTAAGAATGAGGAATTGAATCCAATGGAAATAACATCAAATCAGTCACCATCTGCAGTCTTTAAGGTATTAAGTTATTTTTTGTCAAGAATCTGGAGCACACTTTTGTTTAGGACTTTTAATAGCGTCAGAAAAAGAAATCTACTTGCATTGAGCAGTTAGCATTTTTTTTCCAAAATAAATGTAGGAAATTCAGCTCAAAGCAAATATAACTTTGAAATATTATTATGGTTTTTTTAAATGTGATTTTTTTTGTGATTTCGTCCACAAAATATACGGTCAACCAGTTCACAGTATATTCTGTGAAGTGCTTTGAGATGCCCTGAATACATGATAAGGTACTATATCAAATGTAATGATTATTATTATATTATGAATGTGCAGGGTAGTTCAATTGACTACGTGTAATTTTTTTTTTAAATGAGTCTTTTTTCTGTTAAAGAGTCAAGAAATGGGACTGGGACAGCCATCTCTGGAAACCACTTCTAATATTTCAGGAGGGCCTCCTTTCTCTGCATCCATTTCCCATCAAGGAGGGGACGTTGAACAACACCAGCAAATTCAACCAAATGCCTATCCAAGCACAGAATCTCTGGCCACTGTCCAGAAACAACAGGACATTTCTCAGACTTGTGCATTTCAATCCACAAATTCTACCAGTCAGCTTCAGAACAATGAAGCTTTACTTCAGCAACCAACGCAGTTTCACAAAACTGGCATTTTGTTGGATTCAAACGAAGTGCAACCGAGAGACATTTTGCCGTCTGGTGAAACTATGGTGTCATTGTCTCGGTTGTCTCAGCCTGGCCTGCAGCAGCATCAACAGCAGCAACAACAACAACAGCAGCAACAACAACACCAGTCACAGGCACTGCAGGAGCATTCTTCTAACATATTTCAAACCAGCAGTAATGTTTCACAGTTGCAAAATGCAATGCAATCTCTGCAACCGGGAAACTTTCAAACCAACAGTAACAATGGGAGGAGTGATAACGTTAGTCTGGTTCAACAGGCTTTGGAGGCTGCTCAGCAGCAATTGTCCGCAGTTTTATTTACCGGCCCACCCGACACCATGCAACAGTCTGTGGAACAGGTGCAAGAGCAAATTAATGCAGAGATGTTCCAACAAGTAAATAATATGCAGAGTAACATGGCTCAAGGTTTATTCTCGACTTCAGACAACTCATCCCTCTCCAGATCTGACAATGTTCTCTCTGGGCATGAAAGTTCACTGTCAAATCAACAACATCAAGTGTTAGAATCTTCCACCGGTATGGTGATGGCAATGCAACAGAACATTTGCACCAGAACTGGGCAGCTACAATCGGATTTGTACCAGTCGTCAAAAGTAATGAATGTCCAAGGGTCTTTGAATGGAGGCCTTCAACAATCTGATGTTTTTCAGCAACCTTCTCATGTCATGTCTGGCCTGCAGTCCACTGATGCAAACCAACATCAGATGTCGCACGGCAGACTGTTTTCACCAACTGCAAACGTTGGAGGAAATGAGAACATGGGGAATTCTCAGCAACAAACTGCTTCCTCAAGTCTCTTTCAGTCTTCAAACCCCATGGTCTCCGTTGAAGAAGCGGCAGCCCAGTCAAAGCAAAAACAAAACAATGTGTTCCAGTCTATCGTACAAATGAAACACGGCGGAGACAATCAACCTCAAGTCAATTTGTTTTCGACGACAAATGGAATCATGCACGGAATTAAAGCTGGTGGACCATCACAGCAAACTGGACTTTTCCAGCAGAGTGGAGAGATGATGTCCATTCAACAAGGAAACTTCTTGCAGCAGTCTGCGCACTCTGCTCACCCGTCATCTGAATTGTTCCATCCCCAAAACCCCATTAATCAAGCTCAGAATACCCAAGAACCACAGTCTGGCCATTTTCATTGCCAGAACACTGTCCTCCAGCATCAGAACCCTGCCACTTCCCAGGAGCAAGTACAGTCAGCGATGTTTCATTCTCAAAACTCAATGGCAGTCCTTCAGAACTCATCGCATCCCCAAGATCAGCAGCGAGCCAATCTTTTCCTCTCTCAAAACTCCTTGTCTTCGCTTCAGAATAGTAACATGTCGCAAGAAAAGCAACAGATTAGCTATTATTCTCCGCAAGGTTCAATGCCTACACTCCAGAGCTCAACATCTCCTGAGCAACAATCTGTGAATGTCTTTCAGCCCCAGTCGCAAATGTCTTGCATACAAAACACCATGATTTCTCAAGAGCAGCAGCAGCAGAGTCATTTTCAACACCAGGTCACTTTATCGTCATCACAGGCTAACCCTTCTCCCCCAAACCAGCAAGGATCACTTTTCCAGACCCAACACTCACTAGTGACACTTCAGAACAGCGCACTGTCCCAAGACCAACAACAGAATGTTCTGTTTAATTCCCAGAACACCATTTCCCCGATAAACAACAGCATGACTTCCCAGGAGCAACAACACAACATCCTTTTCAACTCTCAGAATGGCATGGCTTCAATGAATACAAACATGGCTTCCCAAGAGCAGCAGAACCAAACTCTTTTCCACACTCAGGCCAACATGGTGTCGGTCAATCAGGAGCAACAGTCGTCCATGCAGTTCCAAAATCAGGCCACGGTTTCTTCACTCGCCAACAGTGGGACGTCTCAAGCAGACCAGCAGCAGTCAGCGGTTTTTCACAACCAACCCCAAATACAGTTAGTTCAAAATTCAGGTGGCTCTGAAGACCAGCAGGTCACATTGTTCATTTCCCAGGCGTCAATGTCTGCGTTGCAGAGCAATATGAATCAGCAGGAGCTTCAGCAATCCAACATTTATAATTCTCAAAATAACATGCCTGTCCTTCAGGCCAACACCGCAGCACCAGGTCAGCAGCAAAACACACTGTTTCACCCACAAAGTGCTATGAATCAGCTGCAGAACCCACCGCCACCATCTCAACAGCCGCCTGACTTATTCCTCTTTGGAATTCAAAATGGTAAGCAATAATAAAGGACATAGAATTTGTTGATATGCTTAATGGTGTCGGGTTGGTGCTTCTGAACGGTACGCATTGAATCATATATTTGGTACGAAAGCCAGCTGTAAAGGATCAGGCTGAAATTAATTAGTATACTCTCAACACAGTTTCCAATTAGATACAACTGCACAGCAAACAACTAGTTTCGCAGAATCAATAAAGTCACAAGCATCGGTGGTAACGTGGGAGTTGGAAATGTCAATGAGCAGAGTAAGAAGTGCTCGTCTAAAGTCTGAATTGAGGGCCGTATTTAAAATAATCTACGCAATTTTGAGTACCTCAATGCGATGTGTATGTCTGTACATAAAAGAGGCAGTAGAAGAAGTTTAAAAAAGAATATTTATAGCACTTGGATTGTTAATTGAAGAAAATATACTGAGAGTGGAGAGCTCTTTAAATTGTTAACAACACCAGATAACTCAAAACAGGTTTACATTACAGTAAACAGTATCCTGGTTTACAATCATCGTTTGATTCAATACAGAATCAGGTTAGACTGGGATAATTGTGAATTATGGTCTAGTAAAAAAAACAGCACTGCTAGTTGAAGTTAAAATGTTTTGCAGTATATTCCTGACCTTTCAGCAACTATTTTTGTTATCTCTGGTTTGTTATCTCTGCTTTGCGAGAAGCATAGTTAAAATGATCTGTGACCCTTTAATTCATGCAACTGATAATAAGTGGATCCGCTTTAAATGGAGCAACAAAACTAAGAGAATCTAATTTATTTTGGGGTCACATACTCGTGTTTATATTCAAATTAACCGTTTTTTGTAATCAAAGTATCCCTTTCCCAGTAAACGATATTGTTGAAAAAAAAGCCAGGATTACAGACATTTCCTTCTCAGTAGGAAAAAAATTAATTTTGTCAAAATCATCACTCTTTTTAAAAGGAATTCTTGCTGGATTCTAATGGGAAACTCACCCCTGGAGTCCAGTGTGGAATAGAAAGGTTGTTTTAAATTAGCCAAATTGTGGTCTTGGTTTGTTGAAGCAGACCACACAAGTTGTGGCTTTAATGATTTCTTCTTCAGATAGTAGAAGATTATGTTGGATGTAATTTATACAAGGATGAACTGACTGCCAAAAGCCATAAATATGAATATTTGTTAAATATCTGGTTTCTTTTAGATCTCAATCAGCAATTTCTATATTGAGACATATACCATACTGTTGGAAATGTATTAAAAACTAACCTTAATTACCACAAAAATCTTCAAATTCTTATTTCATACAGATTGTGGACGATTAATGAGTTTGAACGATGTATCGCGGTCATGTTCTTCTGGACAATCTACCTTGTCTGATCAACTGCTAGCAATAAGCCAGTCTGGCCAGGCACAGAATGAAGGTCAAGCAGTCTCTTCGCTCCTTCCACAGCAATTGACTGACACGAGGCAGCTATCATCCAACATTACCGCAGAACAGAACGTGGAAAAGATTGACGACATCCTTGTCACTTTACAGAACCAAGGAAATAACATCAACAGGTCATTTTAATCCCGAGGTAAAATTAAATGGAATGGATTACAAGCAGCCTTATTTTACCTATTCAAGGTGCACTATACATAGTCTAGTCTAACAATTGCACCCCAGTCCATACAGATCAAACTATTACATTGCAATAGTACAGTAATTAAAAATAGTTTTAAACCATAAGAAATTAAGTATATATATTATATAAATCCTGTTTTATACATATAAAATATATATATAAAACCTGGTTTATACATTTATCACTTGTAATTCACAGAATAATTTATATCTGCTTCCAGGGATATCAATTATTCTATGAATTACAAGTGATTAAAAGTATCATTTCTGAATCTTGAAGGAATTACATGAATCTTTAAAAAAATGTTCATTTTAGCGAGTCTTAATGACCATAATCCCTTATGGAACTGATAGTGATCTGTTCTTAAACATAACATTTTTATATTTTTAGAGTGTTCATATAGCACAAAGAAGAATGAAGAAGCTTCGCACCTTGTGAAACTGGAACACCCGTCAATCAGGCGAGACAACTGATTACATTGCTGTACCATGAAGAGAAAGTCTATGTTAAAGTCGCTAACAAGATATTGTTAATATCCATTTCAGTTTTTAAGCAAGTCCTTGTTTGCTACTTGTAAATTGCCATATTTCAGAAAGCTTAAGATTTTTTATGTTCATTATCATTGAACAAATGCAATTTTTTTTCTAAAATAACTTGTTATATTTCAATTTGCATTCCACCATTGAAAGCAAGTCATGACAAGATTTCAACCGTTTTATCCATTGGGATATTTGCCAACCATGCAAATCATGCAGCCCTAAAAGACTGTGTATTCTTCATCATAGCATCAGATAACAACAACTTGCATTTACATCACGTCCCTTCATGGGCGGAAGCATCTCGGACCACTTGACAGATACGCAGATCCAAAAGCCTTCTCACTAGGGGAGGGGGTGAAGTAATACCTTCACAGGCAACTTTAATGGACACTAATAGACTAATACATTGTGCTCCATGCCTTTATACCTTTCTAGTTTGTTAGTAAAATTCTAGGAACTACCTAAATATACACAGAATTAATGTAGATATCACATTTTTAGAATATTGCTTAAAAATCATACCGTTATCAGTCAGTACAAACGTATGAGGAAAAGATTATTTACCTGTTGTACTCAAACCAGCCAAAAACCAGCAAAACCCTCACCCAATGGTGATGTTAGAGTAAAATGCCAGTTAACACTGGTTTATCCTGGGATCCCAGCATTCTACTGTTACACATACCGAGGACACAATAGACGTGTATTTTGCTTTGCCTAGTACTGGTCGTCAAAATGGCTTTCATATTTTCTTCTATCATTTTTTAATCATGGACTGCAATCATTCTGCATTCATAAAATGTCATACCAGCTATACAGCAACCTTTTCACTCCAATTATCTGGAAATGCATGCAGAAATGTCTAGGGTATGTATTGTAATCATAGGGGGAAATGGGTGACAAGTCTGGAAACAATATTCTGTCGACGAGTGTGGAGAATTGCAGAAACAAAAAAGCCCCACTATGAACTTTACGTATTTTGAAAAACACGACTGTTGCCCAGACACTTAACACTAAGGAATGAACATTTTTCAATTTAGCTTAAATCATACAGTACAAGTACAGTAATTGTTATTATTGAAAATTACTTGGGTCCAAAGTGGAACTTGTTGATTGAAAGGAGAAAACTTGATTTTTATAGCATCTTGTCATATTACTGTGTCAAATCACAAGTAATTACTGTCAAATGTCGTGACTTTTGCTCCATCAGGACACCCCCCCCCCCCCCAAAAAAAATGATGAATTAATCTGGAAGATTATTTCCCAGTAGAGATTTCTGATTTTTGTATAGTGCTATGGGATGTTCAAGCATTTTACTAGATCATGGCAGATCTTTTAATCTCATTTTCCTTTTATTTTACATATTCTTTAATACTCTACTTTCCAACTATCTCTGTTTTCAGAGGACTAATGTTTAATGATCATCTGAAAATCAGCAGATGGGAGCTCAGTTTAATGTCTGATGCAAACAACTGCAACTCTGACAATGCAGCACTTCCCCAGTACTGCACTGGAGTGTCAGTCAGGACAAACATATCCATCTATCTTAAAAGCAGAAATGAATGTAAAACAATTCCTGAGGCCTGTATATTAACCAAAATATGGCCTTGCTTTTCATTTTTATTTTGCTGCACTCTATTAGCATATCTACTGGGATGAGATGTATTTAAAATCGTTATTCTTCCTTTGGAAAGACGATGTTTTTGGAAGAAATCTTGGCGAGTACTTTAAACTTGGAATTTCCAGCACTTTATTCAGCTAATATTGTGATCAGTGATTCCCATTAATGTGTTATGTGATTTGTTTTCTGTCAAACTGTCCACAGCACTTCTGAAAGTATTTATGTTTTTAAAGAAGTCATTTAATTGTATGATTTTTTTTCTTTCTGTTTACTGTAAATATTTAAACTATTTTCTTACTGTGCACGTTTTGAAACACGCAAAACTTTTAAGCAGCCACTTCTAAGAGACACTGAAGTGTTTTCGGTGGTAGAAGCTTTAGTCATATGAAGGGAACTTCAGCTGCCGACCAGCTTTTAGGTCAGTCATTTTAAATACAGAATTTTTATTGTTCAAATTTGGATGGTTTATATCTAATGTGTGTTTCATTTTTGGAAAGTTACATTTTATATATATAATATATATGAAATGATATAATATTTTGTTATTTGTACTAAGTGAGTACAATCAAATTATAAATCTTTTACCACATGGTTTTGTGGTAGCTTTGTGAGACTTTGTTAATGTTAGCACCTAGTGGCACTTTTGCTACCATGTTTTGAGTGTGTTTAAATACTTATTTTGAATGAAAATCAAATATTTATGGGGCATTCTGTGAAGTAGTACAGCTAAGTATCTTTTGGAAATGTTTGCATTACAATCAATATAATTGCATAACAATGGAGTCTGATTTGGATGTTTGTTTGTGAACTGGAATTGTTGCATCAATTGCAACTTTCATTTTACAACAGTTGGTGGCGAAATTTGAAGCCAATGAATCCCCAATCTTAAATCAGTAATGTCTTCACGAAGGCCAGCGAGCAACACACAGTGGGAAACAGCCGGCTGCTTTGCTCATTGACCTTTGCTCAAACTTTGTCAGCTTCGGGTTTGTGATGTTCCAGCCACAAATGTTGTTACCTGTAAATAGCGAATACCAAAACTAATCCAGTTTATGAATATCTCGGTGAATGAGAGGGTTGCTTGTGCTTATTGATAGCATTCAATGCACGGGGTCCTACTTATGCTGAGACAATGCTGACTCTTTAAAATACACGTTGATGGGTTAAAACATGGATAAATAGATGGCATTTCAGTTCATTATTGCACTAGATTGTGTTTTGGTGTATAATGATTCCATTATTGCTGTGGTGGTCCTGACTTCAGCCTCGTTGCAAAGTAATGAAATGCCATCTGTGGTCTGTAATACTGTTTTCATTCATTTGGAGTTCTACATGATGGCTACCTGGAATTCTACTTATATTTTTCAATATCCTGTACAGTTCATATTGATTATAGTGAGGATTCTCATGTAGTTAAGAACTTCTTGAATTCTTATACACAAATCAAATTTGAATGTACACTTATGTACAAAATGTAAATCGAATCGAATTGAATTATATTTGAGATGAATATATTTAACTTAAACAGTAGAATGAGGAAACAATTCCTTTCTATCCATTATATATATTTTTTCTTGAGTCAATAAAGCTTTGACAAGATTGGATGTTTAGAATTGGTTTATTTTTCCGACCCCTGACTGTTCAGCGCCTTGTGAGACGCCCTCCCGACGTGAAAGGTGCTCTATAAATGTCATTTTGTTGTTATTTTTGGAGAAAAAGAAGTGCGCCCTATTCCTAAAATGTGAGTGTTGTTCTTTTGTATTTTGAATCCTGTAGATGTGATCTAATTAATGATGCTCTAGTAATGGAGACTCTTATTAGTGAAAAGGTTTGCTAAAGAAAAACTGCACTAAAGCGTTTTGCTCTGAGTTGCTGCCCGCCTGCTCCAATGCACGTTCTTGACTTTGCCACAAAAGTATTCGGTTCCCCTCCCACAGGAATAGTGGATGGTATTTTCAACAATGCTTCTGTCTAATTGTTAGAGCATTGCAGTCATCAGATGTGTTTGAGCAGTCCGCAGTTTGGCTAATAATATTTGCATGTATGTAATCCCAATGAGTAGGAAAAGTGGAATGATCCTAACACTGGCATTTGTGGAAATAAAATCTCCTACCTCCATGTTCGCTATGTCTTTGGTAACCTGACTACCCTCTTCGGTGATTGAAGAGGTGCACAACTGCTCCCAGCCTCTCTTCAGATATATCTGTCAGCAGGTTCGCAGTAGTACTTATTCGCCTGTAATTGAAACTGTAAGAATAGCTCTTGTGCCTGTACATTGACTGATGATGAATTTAGAAAGATGCCCCCAAAATCTTGAAGAATCCAAGCGTGCGCTTACACCTGTTGAGGAAATCAATGGTATCCAGTGCCAAAATATCGTATTTTTTTAATGCAATTTTGGTAAAAACTACACAAAAATTGTTTGAATTATGAGACCATCTGAGCATTACTAATAGAAAATTCTATAATACTGTAGCTGTTGAATGCTTATTTTGATTCATAAAATAGATCGCAGGTCATCCATCACTGTGCTCATGAGTTGGTCATGCCCCCAAAGTATATTTCCCTACTTAGAATAGTTATCATGGGATGCTTTCTTTATTTAACTGTATGTTCATTGATTACTGCTGATATTGTATACTAGTGAATGATCAGGATGGTTCAGTTGAAAAGCATGAACAATCTAGCCAGTATTGATACGATTTTGCTGTTCATCAAAATTCACTGTATAAATGCAAGATACACTTAGTATTTTATGCTTAGTTTTATAGAAATTAAATAGAAATTCTTGATCCAGGATATAAGACATTGCCCGGTGTAGAAACAAACCATATACAGTACTGTAAATAGATTGTAGGTTCAGTCTCTGATAACTTGGTGAATGTAACATGGAGCAAGAGATGGGATTGGGCTTGAAAGTTCTTGCCAATTGCTGACTGTCTCACATAGGTTGGTTATAGAACTTCAAACATTGCCATCAGTACTGCAAACAGTCACGAAGAAACAATTTGTGCACAGTATCAGTATTTCCCCATATTTTGGCAGAATTAACCAAAGTCAAGACTTGGGCTTGAGTGCCAGACAACCTTGAATTCAAACGTCCCACGCTCTGGTCAGGAATCAACCTGCCCTTTCCTTTCTTTGTTATTTTAAACTATTAACATAGTTCTTCTAACAAAAGTAATTGATATTTCGGGGCAGGAAAATTTATCTGCTCTCAGCGGAAAGAAAAATAAAATATGCAAAATTAATAATTCAAACTCCCTTCATTATATATTATCTACATGAAAGATTAGAAAGAGTATCGATGATGTTTGTATGCTTTAATGATTTATAGTTTTACATTGTTTAAGTGCAGGGTGACATACATATTAAGTGTTTCAAAAGTGGTTTACACTGTGGTGACTTAGTCAATGAAGCTTTGACATTCTGGATGAGCAGAGCAGCATTACCCAGCCTTAAGTGGTAATTCCATGTGTAATGTGTAAGCGTGGAAAGACTAGAAGAGACATACTAGACGTATATATATTTAGAATTCATGACTTGAGAATTGATTCAGCAGCAGGTGAGATAAGGGCAGTAAGATTACCTGTGCTCACAGTAGTTTTCATTGATTTCCCATGAACTCATCCGATGGTTCATTTTTCTTAAACTGCCGCTACCATTAAATATCCTCTGTACATTTCTCATTGATATTTAATATTTTTATAATGCAAAGTCTTATTTGCCATCCCACAAATACTATTCCAACATGGATGAAAACAGTATGCATTCATTTTTGTATGTACAGCGATAGATGTAATCGAAATGCCTCATTAATGTTTGATTTCATTTCAGAATGTTAAAGGGATGGCTCAGTGGTTATTTGTGTTTTTAAGATGTTTGTTTCACAGTTCTTAATTAACCGAAGGAAAGGTATCTCAGTACATGTGAAATCGAATTGTGTATAAATGGAGCAGAAGAAAAGACGCAAGAATGGTTTCTACTTGTGATATTCCGCAAGAAATTTAGAATAAAGATATTTATGCAATATAAGCTGCAAAGTTTCACATTCAGATGTGTTGTTTTAGCCTTTATTATGCATCAATTAAAGGTGATCAGCAGGCACACAATACGTCATTTGAAGCAATGACGGTTAGTCACCAATGGTGCAGTGGATGGAGCTGCGGTTTCCTGACCAGAAGCTCAATGGTCACTCTGCTGGTCTTGGCCAGAGCTGCATGGGGAAGCTAGTGGGCCCTGGCCGTAACAGAGTGAAGAGAAGGGAAGCTATGTAGATCTGATCCCTCTACTACAGCGCCCTGACTAGTCACACCAGTCAGTGGGTGTGTGGCAGCCCAGTGAGCAGAGAGGTCAAGCTCAGATGTGCTGCCCTCGGCATTTGAGTGGCTGTCAACACCACCAAGGTTGACCCACGAGCAGATACCGGAGGAATAGCACCCCATCACTCAGAGACTGGACACCAGCGACAGAAACCTGTGCTCATGGGGAGAACATTAGAAAATCATTGGACATTTAAGGTAAAAAAAAAAAATTAATTCTGTTGTTTGCCTAACGATGTTAATATTTTGCTTTTTTTTAAAACAGAAAACTAAAATCCTTTTATCTTCACTGTGAAGAAAATGAAATGTAGGGAGGGAAACAAAAAGCACAGCACACATTCATATTTGCAGAGAACATAACTGCCACATCAAAGAGAAACTGTCCGAGGATTGCTGTTAAACAAAATTATTTTGTCTTTTCACTGCACAAGATTTTTTTTTTAAAAAAAGGGCTGCATTGCCTCCATAAATAGCGAGAAGATTGTATCTATTAGTAAGAAAATAAATATCAGTTGTAGGTTGGTGCTGCTCTGCAGAATCACACATAAACCATGAATAATGTGCGTTTTGGTATCAGTGTTGCTTTACAATTCTCAAGTTGACCTCTAGTTTCCTGCATCAAATAATATCAAGTCATTTTTTTATAATTTGCAAAAAGAGCATTTATAAAAAAAATTGCCAGATGTTTAGTGATTCAGAGCAAGCAACTGGGTTACTCAATTTCTTATTTAATTTTAATTATTTTGTATGTAATGCACCAAATACTCCTGATTCATTTCATGTATTGCGCTCTGGATACACCGCATTTGTGGTAAGAATAAGATAGTTAGTACCAACTACGTTGTCCCCAAAGAAAGGCTTCACCATCTCCCAACCATACTCAGCCATACTCAAGATTCGCAGACCAACTGATTGGGTGTCAAGCCTCTGAAATTGTGAATGGAAAACCAGCACCAAGCTATTTGTCCATCAAACCTCTCTCCGCACCTCCACTTGTCAGCAATTTGTTGATTTTAAATGATTAATGATGGAAATGTCATCCATTCTTTTCCTCTAGTTAGAGCCCAGATACACAATCACTATATTTTAATGACATGCTTCTGAGAGGTTTGAAGGACAGATAGCGCTGGTATAATTGCAAAGACTAAAACTCAAACTGTCTCTGCGCTACTATTTGTAAGTTAGTACAGTAAAATAGTACAGTACAATGGAATTTAGGTGCAGTATTGAAGATTCCTCTCATCGTTTCAAAACGAAATTGCTTACTCTGCCATGTTGCTGAAATATAGAACAAATGATCTTTTTTAAAAAAAATATATAAAGTGTTGACGCTTGTCGTATTTTCACAAAGCATGATATTGAGATCATCCCAGATTTGAGGAATTTTAGTTTGAAACCCAGGCTCGGCTGACATTTGTATCTTTGCTGCCCTGTTCCAAACAGTGATCTGCTGATTTCAGCTGACTTGTTCGGTGGAGCAGTGAACAGAAAATGATCAAGCTAACCAGAGTCGAAACAACATCATGTCAGCAAGGACTCTCCTCTCCACCTCGGGCCAGCGTCTGTTTAAAGCCGGTTGCTAAGGACAGAGGTTGTGCAGATGCCTTTGGTCTTTTGCCATTACTCCAACGAGAGTTGAAGGCGTACGGCCAAGGAAAGAAAGTTAGGATAAGCACCATTTTTTTAAAAAAAAAGGAAAGGAAAGTAGCTAACGTAAGCTGAGTTTAAAATTGAAAGAAATGATTAGTTTTGCACAATCAAACCACTGAGCCTTCCTTAACCTCCTGCTGTGATGTGAAGACTGCGTTGGATTTTGTTACTGATCTGCTTCAGTAGCACTGTATAGTTACTAAGAGCAATGACTTTGGGTGGTTTAGGCTAGTGGTTCTCAACCTTTTTCAGTAATGTACCCCTTGTTAATTTTCAACATTATCGTGCACTCCTAGCCAACCACATACACACACACACACCCTCATTCCACTTGCATTTTATGACCAAGCTTTTTTTATATAACAAAATAACTAGCGCATTCAAAACGAGGGGAATAACAAAATACAATTTGGAAGGCTATAAAACGCTAAATAAGAGAGCTAATTAAATCAGTGTACCACCACCTGAACCCCCTGGAAGTAATTTTGTACCCCTGGTTGAGAACCACTGGTTTAGGGTACATTATTTGTGTAGGTGTTTAAACTGTTCAGTAAAACTGTTGACTTTTTTTAAAATTAAACAAAAAGGCTATTTTGCTTTCATTGGAGCATTTGTATATTTTGGCAATCATGTTTCTGTAAACTACGGCTATCTATACAAATAAAAAGTTTAATGTTATAAGTCTCAGGTTTTTATCTTCATATGGAGTTAACATCTGTGCATAGGCTTGTCGAGAGTTCTGACAAAATTCTTCTGTGACATTGATCTAAATATGTGGTAAATAGTGGATCACCCAAAATAAAAATTGGGTTTAAACAGTATTTTGGGCGCATTCACCCACATAGTCACTCCACTTTACAGTATATCCTGAGAAGCATTTCGAGACCTTCTCTCAACATGAAAGATGCTGAATCAAATCATATTATTATAAAGACTTCCTAGTGATTTATTCTCTTTCTCCCTCCTCTCTGTAGCTTTCCAGTACTTTATACTGCAACCTTATTTTTAAAATTTGAGCATCAATAACATCTCATTTTGTAAAAATTGCGATTATTTTTTCCATTCAAAACATTCTATACACATGTAACATCTTCTCAGCTAACAAAAGCTTCATGACTATTTAAAATATATATATAATTGCTGAATTGACCGTTCAGATTTATCTCATGAAGTCAACTCAACCGCACGCATTGAAAAGGCAGCAAGACATTACATTACAGGATGACACTAATCTAGGGGAATAGGATGGTTGAACATATAGAAAAATATAGAAGAACACAAATCACTTCCCTGTTAAGTAATGAGTTGTCGTTAAAACTAATCAAAAACAAGAGATAACCTAGCATGCAATTGTTCAATGAATAAAATGGTTTTAAAAATACATTCCTGCAAATGAATAGGAAACAGATCATCGCTGATATAAGGTTAAGAACAAGGTTTGGTTCACGGTCACAGGTTCCTAGGCTTTAATTATGGCCACACATGTCTGGTAGTGGCACATAAAATGATGACACAGATTCATTAAATGTTTTATCAGGTCCTTTCTCCTATTGTTTATCTACACTTTCTATGGTAACCATCAGCAGCCCTGCTGTCGTTGCTTGTAGTCATGGAAATCATGGCTAGCCAATCTGACAACTTGCTAATCATGTGCACTTTTAATATCTGCAGAGCCCTTCTCGATCACTCTTGTGGTTTTTCACAGTTGGTCTTTCTCTTCGTTATCAGTAGTAACAAGCTGCCGAAAAAAGCATTGAGTTTCAGTTGTCACTCATTTTATATAATTGATCGATCCTAATAGTTTTCCCAAATCCTGGGATTATTGTAACCGAATGCGATGTTTGGAAGCTTGAATGGAATTTATTGGTGTGAAGAGAAAATAACACATCTGTATTTTGTTTTGTTTTCGTTTGTGAATGAGCAAATCGTATGGTGAAATACCAACGGGTTGAGGAATCTATTAAGACTTGGGAAGTTTAGGAAAATGACAATTTTAAATGGTGCCAAATTAAATAGCACATGCATTTCAAATAATTTTATAGGAGAGTCTTCAAAAGACAAAGTGAGATGACCCTTCTCAGACAATCTGGAAGTAAAGAAAATATATTTTATTCATGACCATCACAACTGATGTGGAGGGAAGTGGGTTAAAGCACATAAAAATCCAGAATTTATTATTGATTCCACTAATTTAGGTTCATTTCCAGTCTCATTTCGTTCAGAATTAATCAAATGGTGGGGGGAGATGGTTAGACTTAACCAGAGATCTCACTTATTTTCTATCAGCAGTTCATTTATGATTAACAGGTGATTTCATTAACTGTCAACAGAATTTTTGAAGCATGTAATGTGCAATTCCAATCTCAATCAGCCGATCTGAAGCGCCAGTGTGTGCAGATAGCGTAAAGAAAATAGAGACGGGCAGGCTGTAGGCCTTCTGGGTTGTACTAGACAGGTACCATGTAATTCCCTCTACCTGCAAATGATACAGTGTCAGCTTTAATCGGAGCACCTCGTGTTAAACAAAATGCCCTTTATTCACCTTCCAATTAAGCAAACGTTGGAATGCATGGAGTAATGAATTTCAGACTAAACCGTTTCCTATAAATGAATGTTGCAGTTAAATAGTCAGGTGCCCATTAACTGGCATCAATTCCAAGTGAATTTTTGCATCAGCGCAAGCAAACTACTATCAAATTTCACTTCAGTCGAAGGGCACTCTATTTCTTTTCGTGCAAAGTTGTTGAGACGGACACAAGGCCAAAAGTCCCTCATCTCCCAGAATATAACGAATGCTTTTTGCCTGTTCCAATAAGTGCTGAGTGACCCTGACTCAATCAGCCACTTGTCACTTGACAAATAGATCTGTAAGACACAAGTTATCTGTTGATCGCTTAACAACAATAGCAAAATTACATTTTTTTAATAGCGCCTTTCGGGTCGGGAGGATGTCAGTGTATTCCTTGTATCAATTGTACTGTTTGTCAACAACTTTTCTCCCCACATTGAACTTCTGCATAACCCGGGACTGTCATTCACCTTGCTCAGTGATGGGGACTGCGAAAGGTGCCAGTAACTTGTGTTTGGACTGTTTGCAGCAAGTAGAATTCATGTTAATGTAACCAATCGTCATAATAATAATAATCCTTGCATTTGCTATAGTGCTTTTCATGTCTTTTGGACGTCTCAAAGCGCTTCACGGAATATACTGTAAAGTGACTGTGTGTATGTGGGCGAAACGCAGCAGCCAATTGCGCACAGCAGTGTCTCACAAAAAGTTGGGACATCAAATGTCCAATTTAGTATTATTTTTTAGGGATTATTATTAAGCGTGTGGAGTAAGGAAACTTCCCCCAAGGTTTCGCCATCCCTGGAGTTGAACTCACTCAGGTCTCTTGCTTGTAAGGCGAGTGCTCTAACCATTGAGCTACAGTCCTGCAAGTTTGGTGGTTAGAGAACTCGGCTTACAAGCGAGAGACCTGGGTTTTGAATTCAGGCAGGTTAGGGCAAAACCTTGGGCAATTTTTTTTTCCTCTGCACGCCTAATAATAATCTGTCCCCCCAAAAAAACCCTGTAATAAATTGATCATTTGAATCTCTAGAAGACGTGAAAAGCTCTATATCAAACGCCAGGATTATTATTGCAGGACTCCGCGGGACTTTGTATCAGGAGAGGAGCAAAAGTTTAAATATTTTAAATATTTCATTAAACCCTTAAAATACGATAGGACCATCCCTCTTTCGCAATGAGGGGGCTGCTGTGTATTTTAAAAGGACAACAAAGCAATTGTGTGAGAAATTGGATGAATATTCAAGATGCACTTCTCTATTCCTGCCTGAAATTGTTGCTCTGCCTGAAAAACAAGCTTATGGAGGTATTGTTTTTTTTACATCGCATTGCAAAACAATGTGCTACTAAGCCAAACAAACCCGAGAAAACTCAGCTGCGTTGGCTGATCTCACGCCTGAAGATTTGGATCATGCCAAGGACTTCCTTCCCTGGAATCAACATCACCACTCACAGCTTTCAGGATCTCAGGGAAATACAGAATATACTTTTTTTTAAAAAACCCTCGTGCATTTCAATGAAGAGTATAAGTCAATGCAACGCACGAGCGCTCGCCCTTACAAGCTCGAATCCAGGCAGGTCAGGGCGAAACCTTGGGCAAGTTTCCTCACTCCACTCACCTGATTAAATAATCCGTCCAAAAAAAACACAATAATAAAAATTGGTCATTTCAATGCACGACTGTCTGTGGGACGCTGCTGTGCGCAATCGGCTGCCACGTTTCACCCACAAATATACACTCAATTCACTTGACAGTCTATTCTATGAAGCGTTTTGAGACGTCGATAAGATGTGAAAAGTGCTATATCAAATCCAAGGATTATTATTAGTAGTAGTTTTGTATCATTGAATACAATATACTGTAATTCAATGGAATACTGCATCATTTTAGAAAATGTTCTTACACTTGCAGGAACAATTTTTCGCTAATAATTAAAGTGTAATGGGACCTCCCTATCTCGGATTTCTTGAGGTATTATCTAAAAACGGTCTCCCAGCATTCGTCTGCTGAATATCTAGAAGGGCAATTTAATATTTAAGCTGAAGGAGAGGTTACTGTTGTGGAAAATATTGTGTTTTTTGCCTGGGAAGTTCAGTTGCAGACATCAGTTTGAAAGGTCGTCAGTTGATTTGTGCTTGAGGAAAAAACAAGCATGACATCTCTTGTCGACTTCGTTTCCCAGCTGCGTGGAGCTGAGCCAGAGACTGATTCACAAGTGTAATGTCATCTCTTTGGGTGTGCAAAGTTATCAAAGTAAAAGCTTTATACGTACGCATTCCTTTGGAATAACCTGCCATCCCTCAAGGTGTGGCCGTCCACAAATCATTCTCCGCATGGGCAGAAAGTAAATACGTTTGTCTTTACAAATACCGGCCGGCTCTAATCTTAGTTTTCAGATTGAGTCAGTCATCGCAGCATTGTTATAGCAAGGCACGAGGGAGCCCGAGTACAGGAATAGGTTAGTGGCCCTCTTAAAAGAGTCAGAAATCTAAAATTTTGCCAACTGTATCAGCCCACTTCAAGCCCAGGAGACGGGTATTTCTGAAATAGCTCAGATGTTTTGGTTCGATGTTTGTTTCCGCTGTCCATGAGTAGATCCTCTGTAACCTTGTGGGCCCAGACCATTTAATGCCCCAATTACACCGCTTGATCTTAACAGAGAAGTTCCAGGTGTAGATTTGTCTCCTCCCAAAAGATTTTTGGCGTAAAGTACCGTTGAAATGCTCCAGATATAAATACTTTTCAAGTGTAAGCTCTCAGAAAAGCATCTGGCAGCTGCAAACAAACAAAAGACTTTCTGAACAAGTCTGCGGCGGTGGCGAGGCCGCTATAATCAGACATATAATAACGATAATAATAATCCTTACATTGGATATTGCTCTTATCACGTCTTCTAGACGTTTCAAGGCGCTTAACGGAATATACTGTAAAGTGAATCGACTGTATATTTGTGGGCGAAACACGGCAGCCAATTGCGCCACGGCAGACTATCCCACAAATAGTCATGGATCGAAATGAACAATTTACTGTCTGTATTCATAATATCTGGTTACACACTTCAAACTTTCTGCTAGATTATTTTGAGGGTAAAATCAGCACAGACCTCACGCAAAGAATGAAACTTTCTTATGTCATTAATCTTTAACGACATAAATTAACGTCTAAATTAATGTCATTTAATCTTTAACACCTGATTTGGAACATGCCGCCAGTCCTGGTGATGCCATGCCTGGAAAGGCTAAACTCTTTTCGTTTCAACAGAGAAGTTAATATTGTGAAAATCTTTATGAACCTTGCTGCTAACTATTTAGCAACTGGCTTCCCCTTTGCCTGTGTAATGTCTGAGCTGGTTTGTATTGGCAGAACATATTAACAAGTATAACTGCCCTGGAATGATCAAAGTGTAAGTTGGATGCTTCAGACCATTATCTTGACGGTGACCAGATTAGGCCACACTGTTGACCTGTGTGCCTATACCAATGTACATATTGGCTCTCAGTGTAGCTCCTTCAAAAATGGTTTTGGCTGAAACTTTGCTCCCCACGACTATTTTTGTCTACGCAGATGTTTTCGGGCAACGGTAATTTTGATGGCTGAACTCTATTTTTGGATGCTCAATCATTAATGACATTACTTGCAAGTTTCCATGGGTTCTGCGCTTATAAATAGCATCACGTGTAGGATTTCAGACGTGATCCAAAGCTTTGGTTACCCTCTCGCCGCCGATCCACCGAGGCTAGATTTCAGAACAGCTGCAGAACAAAAGGCATACGCCACGTTCCTCTTTAAGTATTCTAGCCTCGGTGGCGGATGAATGATCTGCTTCTGTGCAGAAACTTCTGGGATTTAAAAAATGAGGTGAATGAATGTCTGGTCGACTGAGTGACGGGATAGAAATACAGATGGAAAATAATGTCGTGCCGTCTGAAAGACAAATCGCTAGGATTGTTTAAACGCCACTGAATAATATGTGAATCTGAATTGTTGGGTATTGTTATATTACATTATAATTTGATTGTATTATTATTAGATATTATGGGGAGCCCCAAACATCTGTAGGGCGCACTTTGGTATTGTGTGTGTCGTGTGAAACCCGTCACGGGTTTCACCTGATCCTCAAACACAATTTCCCATTAATTATTGCCATTAAAATATCATCCTTTGTACGATTCTATTTTCCCTTATGAGTAACCAATGTTCCTAGGTTCAAAAATGGTCGGCCGAGGGCAGGATACTGATTGAGAGCTGCTTACTCAAAACAGTTTTAAACGCTTGGGAGAATGGTGAGAGATACCCACACTTGCAGTTAACTGTGATGTGAAAATGCGACACCTGCTGGTCAACCATAGAAACCACGCAAAGATTGAAAACTTGTCAAATTTACTTCATTCTGCACTGCAATCATCATCCTTCCGTTTGATTTTCATGGAATATACTGTGAATTGACCGTACATTCGAGGGAGAAACTTAAGACTCAATTTTTTCTCTCCACCGTGTATTTGTACAAAGTCTGCCTGTGTGGTACTCACAAACCTAATGTTACTGTATTTTTTTAGTCACCCTTTTCACACTTTGATTTCCCCTTTTGTATTATATACACACAGACACACACACATATATATATATACTGTATATATATATATATACATATATATTACAAGGGCTTGAAAATGAGATTTATTCCTTGCCAGTCTTGTTACATTGTTTGCACATTTATTTATAATAATCGGGTCCTTCACATACCAGTCTGCTCTCTCTTAGTTAGGGATCCATCTGTTACAAGCAGATGCAGGAAACTGCAAATTGTTGTGAGGTGAGACACTCCAACAATTGGCTTGAACACCATGAAACATACAATGTGCAATGCTTCAAAAATGCACTTCTATACAGCGTCATGCAGCGATTTGAGCCAGAAGCTTCTTTCAAAATACTGTATGTCGAAATCTGGTTTCTCCACCCCCACCAGCCCCCCCCCCCCCCCCCCCCCTCCCCCCACTGATACCAAGTTACACACAGTAAATTTCCCTTGGAAAAAATCAGAACAAAACAACAAAAGGAAAGCGTAAATTTGGGGAAAGGTCAGAATACCTGCAATTTTGTGATTCATGGTGGGACACTGTTCCGAAAGCCGACCAATGTCCCAGCTCTTTGAAAAGAGCAACTCAATCCCACCGCCCAGCTCTCTCCCCATAACCTAACAGACCTGTTCTCCCTAAATAAAGATCTAATTCTCTTTTGAAAGCTGTTATCGAATCGGCCTCCACCACCTTTTAAGACAACGCATTCCAGATCCGAACAACCCGCTGAGCGAAAACATTTCTCCTCAAATGCGTTACCCTCGTCCACCCATTCCGTTACCTCAACGAAAAATTCTATCAGATTTGTACGGCAAGATTTGCCTTCAACAAATCCAAGCTGGCTGTCCTTTATTAGCCTATCTTGTCCCTGATTATAGACTCGAGAAGTTTGCCCACTACCGATGTTAGACTGACTGGCCTGTAGTTCATTGTAGTCACTTTACAGTATATTCTTTGAAGCGCTTTGAGACGTCCAGGAGACGTGACAAGGTTCTATGTTCAAATGCAAGAATTATTATTGATGTCTACATTAGGAACAAATGAAAACAGGAACAGAGAATGCTGTTTAGCTGGCACTTCCATGTATCTCATAATAGCAATGTTTCGTTATAAGAATCGGCGCACTGAACTACATGAAGTTTGTTGGCGTGGAGTCTTGTAGCTCTGCGGTTAAGAGCACTTGCCTTCCAAGCGAGAGACAGACACGGGTTCGAAACCACGCAGGTCAGGACGAAATCTCAGGCAAGTTTCCTTGCTCCACACATGTGATAATAATCCCTCAAAAAAAAACAAAAAAACAAATTGGGTTTATTCTGTATTCACTTTACAGTTTATTCTGCGAAGCGCTTTTAGACACTGTCTAGAAGACGTAAAAAGCGCAATATCAAATGCAAGGATTATTATTTATTATTATTATGGGGGGGTGAGGAGGCTGTATTATTGATTCTGATTAATATTCATTACCAAAAATAATTATGATTATGATAACTTACTATTAATAACCAATAATAATTATGATTAAGATAACTTGCTCTTGTTAAAACAGCAACACACACACACACACACACACAGACAGACACACACACACACACAGACAGACAGACACACACACACACACATAGACCAGTGAACCTTTGGGGAGCTTTGTGTCGGGGGAAGGTAATAAACAACGGACCGGAAGTTCGGTCTTTCAGGCGGGAGCCCGATCGGCGAACATGGCGGACGGTGCAGCGGTGGAGGACGGCAGCCACAAACTCAGCAAAAAGTGCGTAACTGCTCAATGGCGGCCCGAACACTAAACGCGCTCTGATTTAGTATCGAATGAACGGACTCGGGGAGGAATGGTGGGGGGGAGGGGGGGTGACGGTTGAAAGGCCGTGGAGCTGGTGGGTGAAGGTTGCGTCAGGCGGCGAGGAGCATGCTGGGAGTTGTAGTGCTCTCGCGGCCTCCGGGTCTCAGTGTCCGCCAGCCCGGAACTACATGTACCGTGAGGCAGTGCGAAAGTAGTCATGTCCCCCTCTCCCTGCCCTCTCCCCCCTCCCACCCCCCATCTCTCCCCCCTCCCCCACATCCCCCCCATCTCTCCCCCACATCCCCCCCATCTCTCCCCCCTCCCCCCCATCTCTCCCCCACATCCCCCCCATCTCTCCCCCCTCCCCCCCATCTCTCCCCCACATCCCCCCATCTCTCCCCCCTCCCCCACATCTCCCCCCTCCCACCCCATCTCCCCCCTCCCACCCCATCTCCCCCACATCCCCCCCATCTCTCCCCCCTCCCCCACATCTCTCCCCCCCATCTCTCCCCCCTCCCCCCCATCTCCCCCTCCCCCCCATCTCTCCCCCACATCCCCCCCATCTCTCCCCCACATCCCCCCCATCTCTCCCCCCTCCCACCCCATCTCCCCCCCCCCCCCCCCCCCGGTGTCCGACACAGGGCAGGAGAAACCCGTCGCCGCCATGGGTGAAAGGAGCGTTCAAATGAAAGTGAAAGTTCTGTTTTGCAGAGTGAAATACGCATCGCGGGGTCTATTTGTGATAACTACCTTGCCAGCTCAGTATTGTAGAAGTTCATTTCCTATCAATGACTGTCTGTATATAGAGATTTTCTTTTAAAAAAAAGTAAGAGAGCTTCTCCTTACGGTAGGGAAGTTGATTTATGAACTGAGAGGTGGATCACTAGTTATAGTTTCTGAGTCACACGTGGTCTAAAAGTATGTTGATGGATAACTTATATTAAAATAAGATGGACACTGCTAATTCTCATGTTCTTGACTTTTATGTTACTAAGGAAATTTTATTAAATAATTTGAATCTATAGAAAAGGTTTTGTTTTCAACATGCTCATTTCTGTTTTGCTTATACTGTACTAAGAATTTCTGGATACAATATCATTGGCGCGCATTTTATTTTAGCCTGGACTTTTCTTGTTTCAATTTAATTATTTTTTAAAGCATTGGACTAGTATAATGTGCTTTTATATTCCCACAAATTTATGGCGAAAGCAGCATTGGTAGTGAAGAACTAAAGTTGAACAAATGTAATTTTCTCCCAAGCCCTTTTTTAAATATATACTTTTCCCTTTTCACGATGTGGCCTTTTCCCCAAAGTATTGGTGGTGACGAAGTATAATTGACCAGATTAAAACATTTATAGTACAGCAAATGTACTCCAGCAAACAATACCGATTCCAGCTTCAGTCGTCTGATTCTACCTGTTTTGTTTCTCATTAGGTGTTAATTGCTTGGTAAATGGGACAACATTGTGACAGTTCAGTATGCTGGCCAGAACTGCCAATAGACTTGGGTTGCAGGCATTCGAACTCTGCAGGGTCAGGGTTCACTGGGGAAAGGTGCCAAAGCGCAGCCTGGCTTCCTTCACTCCTCTTTTCAAGGAGAAGAGAATGCGTGTTGAAGGAAGGTTGGTGGCACTTTGTTTTATGCTTAGACATTTCTAAATTGGTTTCATTATCCAACCTTCTTTCATCATAAATGAAAGATTAAAGTTTTAGAGCACAACTCCATTGCAGTGCTGGGGTACGCTACATTGTTGGAGGTGCTGCCCTTTAAACCTTAAGCCGAGGCCCCAGCTACCTGTTTAGGAGAAAGTTAGAACTGAACAAAAGACTTTGCTAGGCGAAAGAAGACCAAGATCTAGTTTGCCTTCCACCATCTTGGCAGTCGCATGACATGACGTATCCGACATGACTACATGATATCTTGATATATTATTTCTTAACAAAAATCTATATACAGTAAAAGCCCGTTTATCCGGCACCCGATCAACCGTAACTTCCGTATAACCGGCATCACAAAAAAAAAAGGTCCACATTCGATTAACAGGAATTTATCCGGAAAAAGGCACTAAAACGTTTTAATTTTATTTTTTGGGCATTTTTGGACGAATATCCAGCACGCGCATTGGCCAGGTCCCGAGGGTGCCAGATAAACAGGCTTTTACTGTAATTTGTTCTTGAATGCATTAATTCAAACGCTCTTATCCCAGTTTCCTCTCATTTAAAAAAAAATACACTAGAAGCTTCTTCCCCAGTACAAAATCTTCCAGTTGATTTATTTTTGGAATTGATTTTGCATTTCCATTTGATTACGAATTCTGCAGTGAGCTGAAGAGGCGTCTGAAGGCGGAGAAGAAGGCAACGGAAAAGGAAACAAAAGCGAAAGAAGAAGCTGAGAAACAAGCTTCTCTACCCCAAATTTTGGATGGAATCAACTTGGGTGGAGATGAGGAGACCCTTGATCCCAATGTAAGTGTAACCTTTGCAATAAAACTTTGAGCCCCTGGTACTTACCCCAAAATATCTCTGTTAGCAGTAACACGGACAGCTTGCTTCAGTCAAGTGTAAGGACTTCAAATTGAGACATGACAAACTGCATTCAAAATTTCACTAGAATAAAACCATAAATCTTCAAATTTCCTCTAAACTGATTAACATCTTAGTCAGATGGGAGCCCCTTTTCCTTACACAAGTGCATGCGAACACACACAGACATAAGCTTGACACATAAGGCCGGCGGGCATAGTGGCAACAGTGATAAAATAGCCCGGGTATTATCTGACAGGAGCACTCATCCAACCTCTCCACGTGGAAGTTCACAAGCTGTGGGTTACTGGACATTAGTGAAAATTACCTGTAAGAAGTAAATGTACTAGTCGTTGAATTACCTGTTCAGCAAGAGTAATAAATTACATTAAAACCTCGATAATCCGGCACCGTTTGGCTCACTTACTTCCCGGATTTCAGAGTTTGCCAGTCCAGTATTTAGAAACCTACCTGGCAATGGCCGGGGAAGCCCTGCCCCATATCAGCTTTCGCAATGTTGGGTTATTGAGGTTTGACTAATCTCAAAGCGAGTATGCCTGGTTTCTGGTTTTAAATGACGTGTAATATCTGTTTGTTTTTGTAAAATACCAATAGAACAGCAACTAATAATCTCCTGAGTAAGATTCTCTTAACATTTCATACTCTTTCCTTTCAGCAATACTATAAAATCCGCACGCAGGCCATCCAGCAGCTGAAGAACACCGGTGACAATCCATATCCTCATAAATTCTGTGTAGATCTATCCTTAACGGAATTTATTGAAAAATTCAATAGCCTGCAGGCTGGTGACCAACTCTCTGATGTCATATTGTCAGTGGCAGGTGAGATGCTTTCAAATTAAGAATAATTTCTTGGTAACCTCAATGCATCTCACATGCTGGTAGCAGTTTTCTTACACAAAACAACAAACGTTCATTGAATGTCACCATTTGGGGTAATCTGTTGTTAAAAGCACACAAGTCTTTTCTCGGTTATTACTGCTTCCATCGTGTGAAAGTTATATTCTCTGTTTGAACGTATGCACATTGTATCTTCCTTGGCATGTTTCAAAAGCAGTTTCAATGCTTCAGTGAATGATGTAAGCTTATTTTATCATAACTTGCTTTCCCTAATTATAGAATACTGATTATTAAATTGGAGATTCTGTTGAATATAAATTAATGAAACCTAATGGTCACTTTTTCATTAACTTATACACTGTTTTTCTAAATTTATGATTGTTTTAACTTTGATAATACTTTTATTTGATGTGACATCATAATATTGGACCATCTCAAAGCATTTTACGAAATGAGTTATTTTGAGTGGTAGGGACTTTTAGTATCTAAACAGAACATTGGTTTCTAATTTTTTAGGACGTGTACATGCCAAGCGAGAGTCAGGTGCTAAACTAATCTTCTATGATCTCCGAGGGGAAGGAGTAAAGCTACAAGTAATGGCTAATTCCAAGTAAGTGAAGTTTTCAAGTTGAATTGTCCAATTTTGTACTTTTAACTGGATGCTTCACTGAAGTATTGATTTGAAGAAAGGTCAGTGCCTTGGTGATTGGAATAATGTTTAGTGAGCATAATTTTTTATGGGTGCGTAGCATAACTCTTGGAATTATGTATCTTGGGATGGTATTTCCATATCTTTTCTGTTATTTTCTCTCACTATTCCTTTGGAAATAGGCACAGATAAACTATTTCGTAGTTTTAAAATCATTGTTTTCAATAATAATCCTTGGATTTGCCTGTAGTACCTTATTGCATCATTGAGACATCTCAAAGTGCTTCACAGAATATAATGTAAAGTGAATTGATGGTATATTTTGTGGGTAAAACGTGGCAGCGAATTGCGCATAGCAGTACCCACAAATAATCATGGAGTGAGTGATCAAATTATTATTTTAGTTCAGTTTCATTTTAAAAAAAGTCTGGCTTTATACCTCTATTCAAAGCAGAGAATATCATAGTTAGGATACACGATATTAAAGCATTTCTGTTTTGATGAGTTCTTTTTTTAATATTTGGTTGCATTTATAACTGAAATGTTCCAAGTCTCTGGACACTCCTATTAATTTGGAAAGCCATAATAAATAACTAAAATTAGGGAGAATTATATACAGTGGATGTATCATACTTTTTCAGTTAATAAGGAGTCTATTTGTATGTTGCTTTAAATTACTGTATTTATTTTAGGAATTATAAATCTGAAGAAGACTTCATTAAGATAAACAACAAGTTACGCCGCGGTGATATCGTTGGAGTCCAAGGCAACCCAGGAAAGACAAAGAAGGGAGAGCTGAGTATTATCCCCGTTGAGATGAAACTACTGTCTCCCTGTCTGCACATGCTGCCTCATTTACACTTTGGACTCCGGGATAAGGCAAGAACAACGCTCAAATTAAAATAACTTGATAATGTTTAAGAATGAATAAAGCAAAATTTTATAAGGATCATCCATAGAGATTTAAAGAAGAGGTTTGAAAAATGAACTCGTCTCTTGGTAATCTCCAGACATGAACATTTTAATCTCTACAAGTTTCTATAGTGATAATAATACAGTAAAAGCCCGTTTATCCGGCACCCTTGGGACCTGACCAATGCCGTTTAAAGCGCGTGCCGGATATTCGGCCGAAAACACCCAAAAAACTTTTTTTTTAAAATGCATTTTTCCAGATACCAGTTAATCGAATGCGAACTTTTTTTTGAGGTGCCGGTTATATGGAAGTTCTGCTTGATTGGGTGCCGGATAAACGGGCTTTTACTGTAATACTAATAATAATCCTTGCATTTGATATCGCGCTTTTCACGTCTTCTAGGCGTCTCAAAGCGCTTCATGGAATATTCTGTAAAGTGAATTGTGTTTATATTTGTGGGCAAAATGCGGCAGCCAATTGCGCACAGCAGTGTACCCACAAACAGTCGTGGGTTGAAATGATCAGTTTTATTATTGTTGTTTTTTTGGGAGGGATTATTATTCTATAGTTTTCATTGTGCTGGTCTATTCCTCTCTACTGGCAAACTTGTGCTTTCACTCAACACCTGAATTTCATCTCATCCTACTGAATTACACTAGGAAATGGGGGGGTAATTTACTATATTTCTCCTCAACACAAGGCACATGTTGTGTTATTACTGTGTGCAGCCCACCCATAGTTGCTGTAGATATTTCAAAGTGATAGGCATGTTTTTATTGGGTCAAAATTTATCTTATGTAATGCATAACAAATTCAGATGAATTTGATGTGCATCCATACTGATTGTTTGCATTTAATACAACCAGAATATCATGTACAACTTTTTTTAAAAAAACAGGGTCTGGTGGTTCAATAATGGAAAAAATACTGTTTCATATATAGAGATAAATTGATTTTCTGTGCGTACTTCCTCATATGAGTAATTTCTCTTCCCAACAGGAAACTAGATTTCGCCAGAGATACTTGGATCTGATTTTGAATGATAATGTGAGGCAGAAATTCATTACCAGGGCAAAGATTATCACATACTTAAGGGCATTTCTAGATAAACTGGGATTTCTTGAGGTAAGATTTACTGCATTCTTCTTCTCTTTAATTTTAGCAAATTGATGAAAGCCACACATGTTTTAACAGAGAATAGTTTTAGCAATGTTCACTTGTTTTTGAGCACTGCCGTTTGATTCAAGCTCAGATAAACAAATTAGCTACATTTCTATGAAATCTTCAGTTGTAGGAAGAATTGCTTTTTTCTCTATAAAAAGGGGTTCTCGCTGCTTTGACGCATAGAAACCAACCAGTGAGAGTTGCCCTGCTTATTTAAATGAGAAAGGGATGGTAGCGAAAGTCAATTCTGACCATGTCCACATCTACACCTTCAGTGCCATTCGCTAGATCGCTATTAGGAGCAGAAATTCTAGTTGAGTTTTTCATCCTTCTCTAGCCCTGAGATTGCTGAGGGTAATTGTAACATATGTTTTTCCCACTGAAACATCTGTCAGCACAGGCTGAAGGTTCACATGTGCGACCTTGTGGTTTTGCATGTCACTGCTACATAGCATGGAGCCATTACCCATCAGGAGAGGTCATGCTAACCTCTTTGATAATGTAATTAAATTGTCAAAACTAAGATCAAAGCAAAGTTAACGTGACTTGTTTACTAGTAGAAGGGTGGCATTTTCCTATTCATCCTCCTTCCTATATTTTTCAGTTCCGCCTTTTATCCTGCGTTTTACAAAGTTAGGCCTTTTCTAGTAAGTGGTGTAAATTATTTGTTCTGAACAAAGGATTCTGTATACATTACTTGTTTTTGCTGCCGATCCAAACTACTGCCCTGTTAATGCATATATATCTAATGTTTTTCATCTTTTTACATTTTTATTTATTGTTATCTTTCCATTCTGCTGCAAGTCCCACTGAACAATAATTGTTTATATGTGGTTTGTGGGGATTTCTGCTAAGTGTTCTATTTAGTCAAAGTTTAGAATCCCTTGTACAGCCTTCCCTGTTAATTAACTTCAAGAAGGTGCACTCACAAGAATTAACCAAATATTTAGGGAGAATTGTTTTAAATCCCAATATTCTTATGGCTAATCTTAATTGTAGTTATACTTATATCAAATACGTATCCCTATCGGTACTGTCGCTGTTTAATGTAATCATTTGTTTGTAATTTATTTTTTGTAGCAATAAGTGTAATACATTCTATTTGTTAAATCATTAATTTCACTTCTTTTTTTAGGTGGAGACACCTATGATGAACATTATTCCAGGGGGAGCTGTTGCTAAGCCCTTCATTACACACCATAACGAGTTAGACATGAACTTGTACATGAGAGTGGCTCCCGAGCTTTACCATAAGGTACAAGTAAAACAGGAATTCATTTCATTTCTCAAAAGTGAAACCTGATCTGGGTAGAACCTTTCCAATCCTTCAGTTTTTTCTTTTCCACACTAAATGTGTTTGTCATTTTAAATGAATGTTTTTTGCTGCAAATTTCTTGTCACATCTGTGATTATTTTTGCAACATCCGTAGCCTATGTTCATATCACCAGCTTCTTTACATTATGTGACCAATTATTTCTGCTTTTAGCAAGTGACCGAAAGTCTAAAGTAAATAAAACAATCCTTGCATTTGATATAATGCATTAGCACTTTGTGGCGGTGCCTCAAAGCTCAACACAGGATATACTGTAAAGTATAGTGACTGTATTTTATGGGCGAAACATGGCAGGTGGTTGCCTAAAGCAGTGTTGCCCAAACATGGAAGGAATGACCAATTTTATTACAAGTATGAAACTTTTTATTTTTGGAATAATTTTGTGTCGCAGCGCAACATGTTTCACTGGATTCATCGTGATGTGACTGCAATTTTGAGGTGAAGAGCAACTCTTCCTGTGTGTGTGTAATATCTCTATACATATCTGATGCATTCTATGGTATCCTGTCATGAAGCACATCAACTTTGATAGTTTGTACCATTTGTGGGTGTGCATTTGTGACAACAATTCTGTTGATTAAAGTTGAAACAGTCGCCGATTTTTTGTAAAATTCCAGAATTGTTAACCAATTAAAAAATACCCTTTTCACAATATGTGCTAATTATTCTTCACAGGTTGTCGATTTGAAAAATTACAATAGTGATCTTCGTTATGATAAATTCGTGACTTTTCTCTTTTCAGATGCTGGTAGTGGGAGGTATTGACAGAGTGTATGAAATTGGCCGGCAGTTTAGGAATGAGGGCATTGATCTTACTCACAACCCCGAATTCACCACATGCGAGTTCTACATGGCCTATGCTGATTATAATGACTTAATGGATATCACTGAAAAACTCCTTGCGGGTTAGTTATTTGATTGCTGGTATGGTATAAAAAACACCAAAGATGCAGTTAACTGCTAAGCAACGTGGCTTTCTCCTTATCTTTAAAATCCCCATAATTTGAACAATAATTGCATATGATCATAATGCTGTATATGTAACTTGTGAAGCATGGAATGCAAACTGATATTCATCACAACAGATGATGGAATATAGAATCAGACAAAAAACGGGGTACATTTTATAGAATCCTGTTTTTTTTGTTTGTGTAGGTATGGTGAAGCATCTCACAGGTGGTTACAAGGTTGTATATCATCCTGAAGGGCCCGAGGGCCCAGGTTGTGAGATTGATTTTACGCCACCCTTCAGACGTCTTAGTTTGGCCAAAGACTTGGAGCAAATTGTAGGCGTGAAATTTCCACCCACTGAGCAGTTTGAGACTGAAGGTAGGAATAAAACTATTTTATGTTAAGCATACTCCTTTATTCTCCAAACTAGATTGTCTCTCAATTCACTCCACTACTTCATCCACTATTCCAATTTTTTTTAATGTTCCTAGCAATCCATGAAATTAACACTGAAGTTAATTTATGCTAGTGTGTAAATTATTACCTTTTTTTAAAATCTGAACAGAGACCCGTAAATTCTTTGATGATTTATGTGCCCAGAAAGGGGTTGAATGTCCATCCCCTAGGACTACAGCAAGGCTTCTGGACAAGGTATGAGAAGAAAATTCAATATAAATAACAATCTCAGGTGATAGATATAAAGATATCTTATTCGAGTGCTTAAGTAAATTCAAATTGCACAACAGAAAAATAAAACCAGAAAATGATTAGTCCGGATCCCTTCGATCACCTCAAGATGATAATGGATGTTTCTCTGCAGGTTGACTTGTTGTCATTTTAGTTTGTGCATGATTACTAACCTTGCCCAAAGTATGATTTGCATTTTATTTCAAATAACTTGTTTCGGTGACTTCACTTAATTGGTCTTTGGTTCTTTTTTCAGCTGGTTGGTGAATTCCTGGAAGTTACTTGTACCAACCCAACATTCATCTGTGATCACCCTCAGATCATGAGCCCCTTAGCCAAGTGGTATGATAGTCGCATCTATATTTTCTGCATTTCTTTAAAGTGTTTTTTTTTAATAGAGAGATTGATTCTGCATTGTATTGAGTTTTTTTGTGGCCTAAACTGTTTTGGGAGAGGGAGAATACTATTACATAGAATACTATTACTATGTATGGTCTGTAATATAAAATTTTTAATGTTTAAGTTTGGGACAATATGGAATTAAAATCCAAACCCAGCAGTAATTCTTCATATCACTGGAATGCCAGGGATAAGGATTTCATGTCCTAAATATAATTGTATGACATTTGAAAAATAGATTGCCCACGGCTTCTATTTGAGCCGCATTTGAGATTAAAATGTTGTGCAGACTGGGTATTTGCTACTGTGGAAATGTCAAATTACTCAGCTAACAAGTTTGGCCTTTGTCATTTTATCAGTGAGAGTCACAGTAACTGAGCAGAAACATGAATGAGAACATAGAGCTATTTGATACTGTTCTGCATGGATAACAATCAGTAAAATAAACCAATTATTGAATCACAGTTGAAGGATTTTATTTTAATGGTCATTTCTTAACCTGTTTTAGGCATCGTTCCTTTAAGGGTTTAACAGAGCGTTTTGAACTTTTTGTCATGAAGAAGGAGATCTGCAATGCATATACTGAATTAAATGACCCTTTTAGACAGAGGGAATTATTTGAAGACCAGGCCAAGGTGACTGTCTTTACATTGTATTAAACTTGAGATTCCAAACCAACAATTATTATTGTACAACGTTTCATATGGTAGATAGACAAAAGGAAAACTGACTGTGATTCCCTCGCTCTTCCCCCTTACCCCCCTTTCTCCCCATTTCTCCCTGATTTTGACCCCACACACCTTTCCCTCCCGCTCCCCTCTTGCCCTCTTTTCCCCTTTTCGTCCCTGGCACCATTTCCGCAACTGTTCGTGGGACACTGTTGTGCGCAATTTGGCTGTCACGTTTCGCCCACAAATATACTATCGGTTTTATATATATATATATATATTGTATATTTTGTGGTAGCCAAATTGCGCACAGTAATGTCCCACAAACAGTCGTGGATTTAGTGACCAAATTATTATTGGTCTTGAGGGATTATTTATTGAGGGATTATTATCAGGCGTATGGAGATGGAAACAACAACAAAATTACATTTGTATAGCGCCTTTCACGTCAGGGGGACGTCCCAAGGCGCTGGACAGTTATTGATTCAGATCCGAGCTGAGGATGGGGTGGTGGGAGGAGTTGCCGATGGGTCTATCGAAGAGGAGAGTCTTGAGGCGAGACTTGAAAGAGGCTAAGGAGGGTGCGAGGTGGAGGCACTTCGGGATGGGGTTCCAGAGGTTGGAGGCAGAGTGGCTGAAGGCTCGCCCGCCAATGGTTGGGCAGGTGGGTCGGAGGACATGGAGCAGGCCAGCGCCTGCTGAACGGAGGGGGCGGGCAGCTTGGTAAGGAGATAGGAGGTCGTGGAGGACTTTAAATGTGAGGACCAGGATCTTGAATTGGATCCTTTGGATGATGGGGGCAAGGATGGGGGAAATGGGAAACTTGCCCTCTTGCCCAAAGTTTTGCCCTGACCTGCCGGGAATCGAACACAGGTCTCTTGCTTGCAAAGCAAGTGCTCTAACTACTGAGCTACAGGCCTCCATTTAATATCAATTCAATATAAAGATCTTGTGCTGAAAAAAATCTATTTGGCTGGAATGTTTGCTATTAATGTAGACAGTATTTAGCTTTGAGATGTCTCGATGTGAAAAATGCTATATCAAATGCAAGGATTATTATGTTGAATATATTATATTTAATATATACACTCTGCTATTAATTTTTGCTTGGCAATCAATTTAAAAATCATCTTTTTTTCTGCTGAAGGCTAAAGATGCTGGAGATGATGAGGCCATGTTTATTGATGACAACTTCTGCACTGCTCTGGAGTACGGGCTGCCTCCCACAGCTGGCTGGGGCATGGGTATCGACAGAGTCGCCATGTTCCTGACTAATTCTAATAACATTAAGGTAAACAGTTAAATAAGGTAGTCTTGTTCATTTCCCGTTTGAAACATGGCTGTTTTGTCTTCCCGCTCATTATACTTACGCTGGCTTAGATGGTAGCACTCTTACTACTCAGTCAGAAGATTCTGGGTATATTTGAGCTGGTATGTCTAACCTGACACACCAATGCATTGTTAGGTGTGCACTGTATTGTCAAAGGTGCCATCGTTTGGATAAGACTTGAAACTAAGGACCTGTCTTCCTGTTCAGGTGGGCATTGAAGATCCATTGGCATTAATCCAAAAGAATAGGGAGCTTCTCTGCACTCATTAACCTGCTGTGGTGGTTTGGTTTGGACTGGAATTGGAGCTATAAAATGAAGTTAACAAATCTTATTTAAACAAAAAAGTTCCAGAATTAATCCTGCATTTGCCATTCTACTTCAGGAGGTCTTGTTCTTCCCAGCAATGAAACCGGAGGATAAAAAGGAAGAATCCAAAGATTCCACTGCAGAGGGACAAACAGCATTAATGAAACAACAGTGATCATGGAAGCTTAAGAGAATTATCCACACTATCTCCCTTTTCAGAATAAAAAAATGTATGCGAGCTACAGAATCAGATGGTTTGAGAACTGTTTTTTAATTTAAAAATAAGTACTACTTGGATCAACCAACTACAAATATTTACAGTGGTCCAGAGTTGAAAATGTATATTATTATCAGCCAAATATACTGCACTCATATTTTCTAATTAGTTTGTCTGTGGTTTTTGCAACTATGTCCCATCCCTGTAGCTCGCAAAATTTAAAGAAACCTGCATTTTTAAATCATTTTGTTTAGCATATTGCCTTTTATACCAATGTTTCTGTTTCACATTCAAATTTAATTCATGTAACTTTCATGTGGTGGCAAATTGGATTGATGAATGTTTCTTACAGTTGAATAAATTATGCTTGTGTGATTATATTATGCTTACGTACAAGTTGGTAGCCTTGGTGGTATTGTGTTTATAATGTGATTTCAAATTCCGCCCATTAGTTCAGTGAACAAATATGTTGTGATGTAGCACTGAATACTGAAGACATTTCCGGTTCCTTAGTGAGTGAGCTGCACCAGCGCATTGGGACACCCTCCCGACATGTTAGGCGCTCTATAAATGTAATTTTGTCGTTGTTGTTGTTGTTAGCTAGGGCAGACACGGCAGTGTTATCACTCTGCCCTCTGTCTCCTTTTGGGGAGGGTGGGGAAAGGGGTTCCTATTTACGCTTTGAACATTCACATCCAGATGTTGAGTGAGCAACAACAAACTGAATTTACATAGCGCCTGGCCCATCGGATGGATGTCCCATGGGACAACGACAGGAACCTGACCGTTTGTCTTTATCTGTAATGTTGTTGTTGTTGTTGTTATCCCAAGGTACCGGGCAGTCGGGGGTTCGCGCCCCGAGCCCAAGGTTGAAGTCAGGAGGTGGAGGGCATTGGGGGGGTGGGTGGGTCGAGGCAAAGCGAAGGGGGTTCCTCGTGCTTACATTGTCCCCAAGCAGACCACTGACCAGGACCCGCCAGCCATTATCAATAAGGTGGGAGTGTACCAGGTACCAGCCCAGAGCTCGTTTCACAAACCCTCCCCCCACCCACCCACCCATCCATCCATCCATCCATTGCCTTTTGGGTTGTCTGGTCTGCGTGCGGCGTGGTGCGCATGCGCGCTCCCCGACCTTTGGGTGCCGCCCCCCTCCTCCCGTCCGTTGCTGGGCATGCGCACAACGGGTGGCGTCGTGTCGTGGCTGTCGCCGGCTGCACTCTTTCTGAGGTAAAAGATGGAAGAGGGTTTGGCAGCGTCTTTGGAGGATAAAGGGTTAAACCTCCTTCCTCTCTTCCCCACACCACACACACATAGACAGATAGACATATATATATATATTGCCCTTAATTCTCCGGTATTTTGTGGAGCTGATCAATCAATCGTTAGGTTTTCAACGTGGCGCCCGCCAAGGAAAGCCGCGCGGGTTTGGTGCAGAGTTTAAATATTGTGTTGACAGTTGGTGGGGGGTTCTATGCTGGTTTCAGGGGGAGGGGAGGGGGAGGGGGTGGAGAGAGAGAGAGAAAAAAACCCTCAATACCATCCATCTGAGTTCAGTTTAATTTTATTTTCTGTTGCGTTTTTTTATTGATTGTTTTTGGTGGTGAGACGTGTTGGCGGGGATTCCAGTTGAAAGATTTCAGAGGTGGCCTCGAGTGAGGTGTGAGAGAGAGAGAGAGTGTGTGTGTGAGTGAGTGTGTGTTTAGCTGAATGAGTGGATGGCGGTGAAGTCACTGTCTGGAAATGATCATTCCAGACGATTGATTGTCTTCCCCTTCCCCCCCCCCCCCTCTTCCTCTCCTCTCCCCCTTCCCCCCCCCCCCTCTTCCTCTCCTCTCCCCCTTCCTCCCCCCCTTCCTCTCCTCTCCCCCTTCCCCCCCCCCCCTCTTCCTCTCCTCTCCCCCTTCCTCCCCCCCTCTTCCTCTCCTCTCCCCCTTCCCCCCCCCCCCTCTTCCTCTCCTCTCCCCCTTCCTCCCCCCCTTCCTCTCCTCTCCCCCTTCCCCCCCCCCCTCTTCCTCTCCTCTCCCCCTTCCTCCCCCCCTTCCTCTCCTCTCCCCCTTCCCCCCCCCTCTTCCTCTCCCCCCTACTCCCTTCTCTCCCCCTTCCTCCCCCCCTTCCTCTCCTCTCCCCCTTCCCCCCCCCCCCTCTTCCTCTCCTCTCCCCCTTCCTCCCCCCCTTCCTCTCCTCTCCCCCTTCCCCCCCCCCTCTTCCTCTCCTCTCCCCCTTCCTCCCCCCCTTCCTCTCCTCTCCCCCTTCCTCCCCCTCTTCCTCTCCCCCCTACTCCCTTCTCTCCCCCTTCCTCCCACTCTTCCTCTCCCCCCTACTCTCTTCTCTCCCCCTTCCTCCCCCTCTTCCTCTCCCCCCTACTCCCTTCTCTCCCCCTTCCTCCCCCTCTTCCTCTCCCCCTACTCCCTTCTCTCCCCCTTCCTCCCCCTCTTCCTCTCCCCCTACTCCCTTCTCTCCCCCTTCCTCCCCCTCTTCCTCTCCCCCTACTCTCTTCTCTCCCTCTTCCTCTCCCCCTACTCCCTTCTCTCCCCCTTCCTCCCCCTCTTCCTCTCCCCCTACTCCCTTCTCTCCCCCTTCCTCCCCCTCTTCCTCTCCCCCTACTCCCTTCTCTCCCCCTTCCTCCCCCTCTTCCTCTCCCCCCACCTCTTCCTCACACCTTCCCCTCTCTCTCCCCCTTCCCCCCTCTTCTCTCCCCTTCCCCCCTCTTCCTCTACCCCCACTCCCTCTCCACTCCCCCTCCAACCACCACCTCCTTTCCTCAATTATAGTCTTAATTCCATTGCTTCCTGTTTGACAGACACTCCACCCCTTCACAGTGGGTGCAGGTTGACGTCAAACTGGTACAAACAGCCAAGACAAGAGAGCTTTATTTTATTTAAGGCTTGGTTTCTGCCAGTGCAAAGTGATGGGGTGTGGGGGGGGGGGGGGGGGTGAAATATATATATTTATGCCACACAACCAAGTGCCCGCATTTGGCAGGAAACCAAATGCTTGTTTGATTTGGCACGGCTCTCAACCGTGTCTTTCCCGAATGTGCGTTCCGTTTTTGTTTTGTTTTTTTATCCGAATTTGACTTTGACGGAATATTAACAGCTCCGTAACATGGATCCAGTGACTCGTGTATTTCCAGGTGGAGAATGCACCTCACAATCCAGTTACCAGTTACGCTCTTCGATAGGCAGCAATATAAATGAGTGACCTGGATCCAAGTTGACGTACTGACTTGGCAGTGGAATGGCAGTCTCAAGTTGTCTGGTTCTCGAGCCAGGCAAGTCTGGAGTACACAAGAGCACTGCGAATGACTGACAGCCCAGCCCCCACCCTAGCGCGTCACTTGGACTTGGGATTCTTTCCCCTTGGCTCCTGTTACTCCTGCAAGCGAACAACCTTAACACCTAGGCAGTGTCACCGTTGATCGCCCCTAGGCAGCCGGTAGTGTTGATCAGTCAGCAGCATAGAAACCAGTGTTGACCAAAATACCAGCACTAATGAAAGACTAGGATGCATTTATTCTGAACTGTGAGTTTTTCTTCCTAAACCCATAGTGTCATCTAATACGGTTGTGCCAAATACTTTCACTATGAATAAACTACTGTCTACATGAGAAACTGGCATTGCCCTAATTTAAAACAAGCTTACACAACAGTCCAGAAACATTTGTATAACGAAATATAATTGACATTGCACTGTCCTTCCACTCAGCTTATAAAATATACCTAAATGTGCCCTGTAAATGTAATTAAAAAAAGCACACTGTTGGAATTATTCTTGACTGGTGGAGATGCATCTGTACAAGAATTAGACTGAGGAAGGAGTCACAACAACCAACAAAATTACATTTGTAGCGCAACTTTCACATTGGGAGGATGTCCCAAGGTGCTGAACAGTTGGGGGTCGGGAAACATTTTTAGAAGAAAGTTACAGAATATGTTCAAATGTATTCGTATACAGTATACATTCTGAAAGTTGCAAGAAAATTCTATATATGAAAGAATACTGTTATGTTTGACAGTTTTGACACGTCTGTTCCATGTTTTGATATTGAACAATCATTTTTCAAAGGCCCCAAATCAGCTGAATAGACCAAATTACTCAGGTATTTTACACTCAAAACAGGCAGATCAGGGCAAAACCTTGAGCAAGTTTCCTTGCTCCACACACCTAATAATAATCCCTAAAAAAAAATTGGTCATTTCATTCCATAGATGTTTGTGGGGACGCTGCTGTGCTCAATCGGCTGCCGCGTTTTGCCCACAAATATACAGTCAATTCACTTTACAGTATATTCTGTGAAGCGCTTTGAGACGTCGATAAGATGTGAAAAGCGCTATATCAAATGCAAGGATTATTATTTGCAACTAAATTGGCCTTTTTTTTCATCTCTCCTTTTGCTTCTTTCCACACACACTCCCACCTCACCCATACAATAACTACATTTGTCTCTCTTTATTCAATGACATTGTCTGCCTCTGCTCTCTGGAATTCGATTCCAGAGTCCTTCCGACCTGTTCGCCTCTTAAGGTTCAGGTCGAGAATATACTTTTATGTGCTTTCAGTCATCTTTCCCCTCCCCAAGTCCCTTTGGTTCCCACCTGCAGCTTGGGAGCTCATTCGGCAGAATCAGATACTTGGACACATCCTCCTGATTGTGAAAGGAATTATAAAAATGTAAATTATGTTGTATTTTCAGGATTCAGTAATGTGGACAGCAAATGAAATTGCTGGTCTGTGCTACAAGCACTATGCCTCCAGGCTCCCAAAGAAAGGGTTGCCACAGTTTGGACGGGAATGGACACTGCTTGCTGCTGTGGTAAAAGTTGAAGGAAATATAGGAACTGAACCTGGCTGTAGCAGTGAGAGTAATGATGGTAAGATAGGTCCTGACAATAAAGGATGCTGTGTAAATTCTTCTTGTTGATAGGAAAGGAGAGAAAAAAAAATCAACCAAACATGTCTAGTTTTCAGAGACTCACTGCTGAGCTAACAATAAAGAATAACCACTTTGTGAGGTGCAAATGAATTGGCATCTGTAGAATTGTACTCTCTTGCATGCCTCTGTGGTTTCAAGAGAAGATTGGGAGGGGGAGAAAAGGGTGCTAGTGCTCATGTTTATACCGTATAAACAAACATGGTTAGTTTTGATCAAGGTCTAGAATGTTTAGAACATTTACATTCATTTTGCAATACTGTAGTTTGTGTTTTGCAAGTAATTTATGTGAAAGACAAGTGTAGAACTAGTTTGCATTGTATCAGATGTATCGCTGTTATCAGAAATGAATTGTTTAACAATATAATGTGCATATTTAGCTGCTGGCCATATGGGAATTGTCCATTTATCTTTTTTCCTTAGTAAACTTGGAGATTATTTCAATGGGCACAGGGTCAAAGTGCATTGGGCAGTCAAGAATGAACAAAAATGGTAGGTATTTTTTGGTAGGTCATTGTATTACCCTACTGCAGGAATGATTCATTCTCACATTCATAATATATGTTCTATTATGATAATGTCAGTAGTTGGCTTGATTTATAGTGTTCCAAGTTTCATGAAACTAAAATTTGAGAATGCTTCATAGCTTGCATTTTTATTCAGGTTTAATGCATAAAGGTTAGGCCTTTTTTTTAAAAAAAATGAATCAAACCTTTGGGAAACCGTAGCTTCAACCATAGCTTTTATTCAAAAGCAATTGTTACCAGCCCTGATTTATTGTTTCTTAAATAGTCAGCTTGCATTCACGTATTCAAGATTTACCCATTAAAGTAGACGTGAAAGGCGCTACACAAGTGTAATTTTGTTGTTGTTGTATTCAAGATCCCAAACATAGGTTGCATTATTTTTAGAAACCACTCGGGCATAAGGAAGAGGCTTTCACCCGCCCACTCAAAACCATAGATCAGTTTGTGCTGCAGCTTAAAGGGCAGCTAATTAACAAACCACTGGGGGGAGCTACATCTTTAGTCTGTGTAATGTACTGTACTCCAGTGGATGCAATTATTTGCATTTTGAATGATGAACTCATTTTTCATCAAAATTACAATCTTCAGTTAAAGCTCATTAAAATTATAAGTCGTGTGCTTTTCCTGGCCCATTTTCCAGACTGTAAGCACATGTAACCTGCTTTACTAGCAACAGCAAACTGTGTTTCATTTTGGCCTGCACACTTCACGGATTGCCTCACCTTCCTGTCTGCTTTAGTGGGGATCCTCTCTTTATCAGCAAAAAGAGGCTTATTCTACTGGAAAATAAATGCCCCTATTATCTTTATTATAATTTGTTCCTGTCTAAATTAGTCTGTCAGCCTATGTGTAAGTATTTCCAGTGAATTGCTGCCATAACTATTCTGTACCTATTTAATAACCCTTTGATATAACACTTTAGATAGTTGAGATAACTTAAAACACTTCATTTCAAGTTTAATTTAATTAATCTGTGAATTTATTTGTAAGTTTTCAGCAATCTATCACTACAGCCAGACATATGGGATGAGGTGGGGGTTCCCAATGCACTATATCAAAGGATTGTTATTATCATTATGTAGTATTTACACACTCTGGGATGCTACCCCTGAATAAGCTTCATCAGTATATGATCTTCTGAATGTGTTGTCAGCTTAATGGGCTCCATATAAATGAAAGTTGTTGTTGTAGTATACCATTGACAATTATGTTGACTAAAGTGGGTAAGGAATGAGTTCCTCCAGTGCTACAACCTGGAATGTTAATTTCAATACATTTTGGAGATAGCTAAATCTCTCTTTTTTTGTTAAAAATAGATTTACTTTTACTTCAATTCTGTTTTTATCAATTAAAAAAAAAAAATCTTACTGTACGAATTACTCTTGGTAAATGGAAACAGGATTTGGATGTTAATTACACTCGTAACAGCATTTACTGATTTGAGGTGTAAAGTTGATGGCAGTATTTGATAAAGCCTGCCACTCTCCACACCACCTTAACTCTATATCCTTAATGAGTAGCATCAAAATGATATCCCTTAATGCTATACTTTGTTTAATACTGGGAATAAATGTTTTAACTTACGTGGGAAGTTGATGTTTATTTTCCTGCTGATTTGTAAACTTACCATGTTTATAATACAAAGTGATTTCTTGTCAGCAGCTTAAAAATAAAAATACACATTCTAGGCGTGCAATGCTGCAATGTTATTGGCTCAGAAAAAATCTCATGATATACATATGCCAAGAAAGACACCAATGAATGTATTTTGTAAATGATTTAATTTGAACACAGAATGGTGTGAGTCACATTTTCTTCAAGTACGATAACAAGAAATATGAGGTAACGGTTTTGAATCGCTGGCTGTAGACATTTCATCAGAAGCAAGAGACAGTTCAATTTATTGTGTGTTTAGCATTCTGTATTTCCCCCCTGCCAATCCATGTACACTATGGTGCTGTACTAGCTAGCGACCTTGCTGGAGCCAGAGCCATCTATTCTCATCCCAATTGCCTGCCCTCTTTCCATTCACCTTTATAACTTCAAGTGGTTATTTAGTTTCACCATTACCTCACGTAAATATTTTCATAAGGATTTTTGCTCTCTCTCTCCAGTACACATACAAATTGTTTGCTGGCTCGCTGGAGAAAAATCAAATTACAGCATAACCCACTAGAGCCCATTAAGCTAACAACACAATCAGAAGATCATATACTGAACATTATTCTGTATAAGTCAAATGTTCACATTATCTTTTGTTTAACATTCCTGAAGCCATGCTTCCCATTCCTCTTACCCCAAATCACACTATCACCAGAGTGTTGGTTGAGACCCTGATTGAGCTCAAAGGCCTGAAGCAAACTATACCTTCTGACCTAGAAATGAGAGTGCTAAGAACTGAATCAAAATAACATTTTATGTGACGGAATTCTTTTTTATTTCCATATTATGATTTAATAGACCTTAAAAAGTACTTCTTGTTAATATCCTGTAGGTAATATCGTTAATGATAGCCATGCTGAGGTGATTGCCCGACGTGGATTCTTGAGGTAAGAATAATTTTAAAACTGTGTTAGATTAAGCAAAGGAAATCTGGAGGAAACCATTTGATTAATTGTTTAATTGAATTAGTAATATCAAAACATGTATGTTACATTTAATAATGTAGGTAATCAAGTTGGTTCCACGCAGCTCTAATTAAATGAATGTTGACTGGAATCTAGTGGTGGTATTATACTGTAAATCCTGTGCGGATTCAACTCATAGATGACTTTGTTTCTAGCCAACAATTCTGCTTTCAAAACATGCTGACTGAGAAGGGTAAACCATGTGAACATAATATCACATTCAATCAAAATAATCTTGAAATAACAACGGGATCCTCTGGGTCCAATAACTCCGAGACCACGTTATTAACAAAGAAGGTTTTCAAAAATTGTGAATTTTCAGGTTGTTAAGATGCCACTGATATCACTTCCTGCGACTGTACGCAACACGTTTCGCTTTCAACACTTTCTTCTCATAGGAGTGATACAAAAATGGAACCTGTTGTACATGCATGCTTTATGCACTATTATGTATTTCTATCCATATTGTAGGTATCTCTATTGTCAACTGAAACAAGCATTTAAAGACAAAAACAGCATTTTCACTGCAGTCAAGGAAAAACGAAAATGGCATCTCAAGCCACATATCTCCTTTGTGTTGTTTATAAGCCACACTCCATGTGAGTAAAACTTACTAATGATCTGTTTTTTATGACTTGAATTTCTTAAATGGGGTGAGGGGGTGTGGGGCGTCGGGAGGACTGCACAGCAATGTGAAATACAGTACTATAACAAATTTGTATCTTTAATGAATACTTTTGATGAATTTAACTGCTGTTGTGAATTGTGATATCTGTGAATTATGATATCTGTGAATTGTATCTGCCCTCTGACTTAATTGTATTCTTTAGTGGTTTATTCTGAGTTCTCCGAACTCTGAACGCTGTTAAGATTTTTTTTTACAACCAAACAAATTCTAATCTTTGTGTTGTGAGTAAAAATTCAATTCTTCGATGTTGCTTTCACAGGTGGTGATGCTTCTATTTTCCCAAAGGTAGAAAATCTCACTGCTAAATCAGAAGATGGTGGAGACCAGTGCTCTCTCACAGCTCGTAATAATCAAGTCACCAACAGGGAACATTTAAAAAATGCTGAAGGGAATACAAACGGTAAAAAACGGAAATTTGATGAACATGCAGCAGTGACTTGTGAAAAGAAAGTCAAACAGGACAGTGAGAGTGGAGACTTGGTGTCTGCAAGTGGCACTGTTACTGAAAGAAAATTTACACTATCTGAAAAAGAGAGCATTGTGATTGCAACTGAGGTTAATAATGACATTCGGGGAGCAGACGATTCCAATAAAAGCCAGGCGCAAACCAACGTTTCTGACGTACACCGAACGGGCGCCAAATGTGTTCCAGGAGGATTTCAAGATCCGCTTCAGGCAGGAGTTAACTATCACTGTGTGGGATCATTAAGAGTAAAACCAGGAAGAGGAGACCGAACATTATCAATGTCCTGCAGTGATAAGCTTGCTCGATGGAATGTTCTCGGCTGCCAAGGAGCACTGCTTATGCATTTTTTGGAAGAACCTATTTATTTATCACATATTGTCATTGGGCAGTGTCCCTACAGTGAGGAATCCATGAAGAGAGCTGTGATTGATCGGTAATTAATAGCTACTTTTTTTAAAAAATCATACCAGTTTCAGGACAGTCTCTCGCCTTCACCCTTTGCCCTTCTCTCCTTTCAACCCCCCTCCTCTTTCCCTTCTGGCAACAGGTTAACTTGGTGCGATAAAACTCATCGCCTCACTGCCAAATCAGCCTAAAGCAACTTGCAAATAACTTGTGCACATTTATTACACACTGTACCTCTTATATGGTTCCTAATTTAAACAGTAAGACCTGTGCGTTTTGTTAATTACAAAGCCAAAGATTTAATTTCTGCCTTACTGGTGTCAAGTGAAATAACTTATCACCATATCTGTGATACCAACATTTCAGTAAGAATTATGCTGGAACAGTTCATTTTTGTTCTCTACGCAAAGTAGATTTATTTTAGTTGATGGGTGTGGAGATGGGGGGAGAGAGGGAGGGAGCCCCCATGTTTATGGAAGGGAACATTGTTGGATATATCTGGGTGAATGGTGTAAGCTGATGATCCATTCAAACATAGCTCCAGGTTATGAGAAAACTGGAGACAAGTTGCTGAGGTTAGGTAATTAATTCTGGTGAATTTTTAAAAAATTATATAGGGTGGACTCAAATAGTACTGCGGGAAATAAATTCTGGGTAGATTAAAAACAAAATAAGAATTGTATAAACGTGTGTGTGTGTATATTCTTATTGCAAACTGCTATATATGTTTTTAAAACAACCTGTTTCTATTAATAGTTAAAACAAAACACAAAATACAGTACAGGTACCCCGCCCCAACCGCAGCCTCGTCACCCACGAAACTCACACATCCACGGTTTGCTAAATGCAACAACCCTTGCAAACCACAGCTTATAACCCTTGCTTCTCCACGGGTTTTAACATTAACACTAGCGTTTAGCTCTAGGACCCAGTTGCATCAACCAGCCTCGATGTCGCTTCGCGCTAGTGTATAGCACTAGGACCCAGTTGCGCTGTTGCAATCAACCAGCGACAACACTTCTCTTTTAGGATTAAGTTAAATACAGTAACATGAATTTATTGTCGCTACTCCGCAGCCTAGCTAGTAAGTTTGGGATCATTGGGTGCCAGGATCTGCAGATCTCCCTCTGTGTAAGTGTATCATAGGCTGTAGAAGTCTCTCTCTCTATAGCTTAGGCTGAAGAGGGATCTCCCTATCGATCTCTGTGAGTGCATCTCGGACTTTAGAAAGGTTTCTCTCTCACCTCTCTATTTCACCTTCTCTTCCCCCCACCCCCCCTTCTCTCTCTCATCTCTCTCTCCTCTCTGTCTGTGTGTAGATCAGTCAGACAGCATCGCAGGTTGCTGCAGATGCGCCCAAACTTACTCCCCCTATTCCCATGTATGTTATAACTATTTTTTTTTGTGTTTAGTTTTACGAAACGTGAACTTATTCCCCGTATCCCCATGTTTCCCACAGGGCCCTGCATTTTCCAACCGCGAAACAGCAAACTTACTCCCCCTATCCCCATGTTTCCCATAGGACTCTGTATTTTCCAACTGCAGTATTACCAACCACAGAGGTTTACAGGAACGTATCCCCCGCGGTTGGGGAGGGATACAGATGCTAGAAATCTGAAACAAACAGAAATTGCTGGGAAAACTCAGCGGGTCAGGCAGCATCCATGGAGAAAGGAAAGTGAGTCAACGCTTCAGGTCCACGACACTTCACTGAGTTTCCCCAGCAACTTGTGTTTCTATTAATCGTTAGACTGATTTCAATAACATAACAAAGGCCTTATTTCATAGAGAAGATTTTCATATCCGAACTCTCCCTCTTGATCCAACAGGTGTTGTAACATCACCTCACTCCCAAAAGAGTTCAGAATCCAGAACGTGGTGCTGCTGCAGTCTGACCTAGAGTTTGTCCACAGTCACCATTCAGCACTAAGGACCCATGACCCCAGCAAAGGGAGACTTGTACCTTGTGCATCAGGTACTGTGCATTCAACGATTCTTATCTATTGACCTCCATATTATCTCAGAACACATTTTAGTTCGTAATGCGTTTTTACATCTGATTCCATGCACAATTGTGCTTCCTGTTGGAGCAGCATGCTGGAGAAACAAACATCCGGCTAGTTTGGGGTTTGTTTTAAATGATCTTGTCCCATCCTATGCCCTGCAAAGCTCCTGCCCAGGCCACTCAACCCTTCCCTCTGCTCAGGGAACCCTGTCTAGGTTGATGTGCTCTTCCGCACCATTGGTGGACAAGCCGTTAGTCATTCTGTCCTTGCTCACAGTAACTATTTGCCAGAATCTCTCTGCTTTGCACCCACCCTCCCACCTAAAAACAGATGCCAATTTATATGTGAAAAAATATAGTTGGTAACATTCTCTCCTAAAGTATTTTTATTGTTATTCATTTAATCTCCTTGCACTGTAGCAGTAAGTTGGTGCGCTGTTCCTGATCAGCCATTAGATGTCTCTGTAAATGGCTACAAGCAGGGAGCAACAAAAAAGATCCTTGGATCCTCACAGGCCAGGTACATATTAAAATAGAGTGTATTCTTATGTACTAAGAAGCTTTATTTATCACTGTAGTTTGCACTTGTTGGTACTGTTGCCAGTTTTCATATCATTTCATACGCTGAAGGATTTGACGTATAGCTGGAATAATATTTTGTAAATTGACAGTGGAAGAGCACTTGCCTTGCAAGCAAGAGACCTGGGTTCAATTCCCGGCAGGGCGAAATGTTGGGCGGGTTTCCTTACTCTACATGCCTGATAATAACCCCTCAAACGATAGTAATAAATTGGTCACTTCAATCCATGACTTTGTGGTTACACTGCTGTGCGAATTGGCTGCCGCGCTTCGCCCACAAAATACACAGCGCTTCGAGATGTCAAGAAGACGTGAAAAGCGCCATATCAAATGCAAGAATTATTATTATTATTTATTAGAACATGGTTGTAGTTGGTACATTATATAATGTGTAATTCATCCCAGGGTCAGTTACCAATTTATACTGTATCGTTGTGGAAAATTGTTCTGAGAAGAACAATGGGTACAGGAAAAGCGAAAATTTCTGTAGTTATGAAATGAATTTAACAGGAAATCAATCAATTGTCCATCTAGTTGAATAGATGTGGGTTGCTATGCCCTGGGTCAATGTTCAGATTGGAAAAATGTACCTGCCTTTGCCAAAATAAGTGAAACAGTTGACATCCGCCTAATTGTTTTTAAAGGTTTCATCTTGTGGCTTTTAAGGAGTGTTAACAATTACGAATTGTACACAAGTATATTGTGCAAAAAAATAAATTTGAGTGTTGAATGGCTGTCTTACAAATAAACTGGGATTGATGTGGATGGTTTCACTTTATTGTACTGCTTACACAATAGTAAAGGGTATTTGTGTTTACAGGTGTATAATATGTAAGGCTGAGCTTTTTGAAGCATTCAAAGAGCTACTCGTGTGCGTTGCTGAAGAAGACTATCCAATAATCCTCAGGTGGGTTTTAACTTTAGTAAGAAGGCACAGAAGTAATTACAACATTGAATTACACGTGGCTGATGTCTGTTATTTTCACACCATATAAACTACAATCCATCTGCCCATATCGAAGTATTGTCCTGGGTTTACTTTCGTTAACTCTTTTCGTATCTTGTATATCTCTCGGTCATCTTTCCCCTTCCCTTTCTGACTCCCCCTCTCCACCACCCCCCCCCCCCCCTCCCCCCAATTTGGCTCCCACTTGCAGCTTGAGTATCCATCCATTCTCCCAATATGAAAGACACTGATGTGAATTGTATTATACAGTATCTCTATAAATTTATTTTTATCTACTTTATTTTTTCAATCACAGTTTGTATTTGACTCAAAATTGGCTTAAAAATGTGTATATACCCATAACAGAGCATAAAATCCCAGATAAACAGCTGTGTAACTTGTGTTTCTGCTACATATATTGGTTAACTGGACCCTAATGTCTCTTAGATGAGTGCCGGATGTAGAAAATTCCTTCAATTTTTCACAGAATTCTACTCAATTGCCTGAGGCAGCAAAATACTTTTTCATGAGCCATTTAAGGGGAAATTAACAAATCTTAAAGAAAAGCTGGATATTAAACTTCTATTAGACACAGATTTGAAATGGTTCTAACTTTTCTAGTTGAATCATGATGAGTACCATGCCTTTCAAATTTCAATAATGTTGCAATTTATAAACGTTTAATTTTCCTCGTGTAAGCCTTTTGTTGGTTCCTTGTAATTCGTTTAATTTAGTTTAGCTCTTATAAACAGCAGCTTCATAGTAAACGAAAAATTTCAGTGAACGGTTAGTAATCGCATCAGCATCCTCCCCCTTCTCCAGCTATGTACAAAGGCACTGCTTCACTTTGCACATGTATTCACTGTTTAATATGCATGGCCTAGTAATATTCTGTATAAAAATCCATCTGCTGCTTGTCAGTTCGAAAATGTAATGGCCTAGACTTCCTGGGAATCACTTCATTTCCCTTATATTATTAATCATTATATACGTTACTTAGTATAACCTTAGCAACCTTATGGTGTCTCCGAGCAATTATTAAATTGTGTGATCAACAGTATGCAAATTTGGAGCAAAAAAAGGAAAGAGTTTCTTTGGCTTTCGCTGAGACCCTTCCTGCCTAGATGATGCCAAAATTAATGTTTTATTAAAATGAGTGCTTTAATGTGAGTGGTATGTGAATCATCATCTTGATCTGATTTGTACCTGATTTGAGCGCTGTGAAAGGCTACCCTGCCTGTAGGGCACTGTATAGAAGCAAGTTGCTATTGTTCCCATTTTGTAACATGATTGTGTACTGGGGTTTGCCTGTATGTTCTGTAAGTATCATTGTCTATCTTCACAGACTTGTTTCTACATTGATCTATGTTTGTGGTAATTCAGCTTTTGACTTTACTTTGCCCAGCAGTAAATGGAATTCTTAGCCACAAAATATGGTTTCCCACAGTAAGTGTAAGAAACAAAACTGATACTGGAAAATGCAAAGCAATCTCCCGTGTTAACTCACTTTTCACGATTCCTGATAGTGTCACATCAAGTAACAACGGCACACAAGAAAACTCTAACTTTTTTCTGTTTTTACAGAAAGAATATGCCAAAAACATATTGGGATTTCAAGGAGGCCGCAGCAAATTATCAAAAAGCCTGGAGTGAAATACAGAGGCAAGCGTTCAACACCTGGATCAGAACCCCAAGAGAATATCTTCAATTTGAATAAAAAACAATCAAATGGTATGAATAAACTAATTCAAACCAGCCTTGGATGGACAAATATATAAGACCCAAAACTTAAATCTATGTCCTTATGTTTAGAAAACTTGTAGACACTATTAATTTGTAGGAGATTTGAAGCGATCAATAGATATTAACTTATATTATCTATAAAAGTTACAACCTGTCGAACAACAACTTCAATTTATATAGTGCCCTCCACGCCAGATGGCGTCTCAGAGCGCTTCACAATAACAGATCCCGGGCCAGAGCCAGGGGGAAAAAGGTGAAAAGAAAGGTCTTCAGCTGAGACCTGAAACTAGGAAGAGCGGGGATGAGGTGAAGGGAGTGAGGAAGGGAGTTCCAGAGCTTCGGGGTCCAGTGGCTGAAGGCACGGCCGCCAATGGTGGAGTGGAGGATTCGGGGGACAAGGAGGAGACCAGAACCAGAGGAGCGAAGGCAGCGGGTGCTGTGTTGGGGAGAGAGGTCAGAGAGGTAGGGGGGGTGGAGAGGAATGGAGAGATTTGAAAACAAGAGTGAGGATGTTGAAATCGATCACATTAAATCAAAGGACAACAAACAACAAGTTTTATATGTTTCATCAAGAGTTTACTGTAAGTCTACCAACTCTTTACCATGCCTTGGTAAATTTATATTGATTGATTCTGGCCCCAAAAAACATGTTTAGAATAATATTACCATACTATATCACCACCAGAATCTTTACTCTTTTAATCTTTAACGGTAAGTTTTCCCCCAAATGAAACATTTTGTTAAATGACTCGTATGTACTGATTTATACTGCTTCATGGTTTTATTTCATTATGTCAGTTAAATATAATGGTCGCCATGTATCAGGTGTACCTTTAAGTACAAGGCGGTGGGAGTACAAGTGTTGAATAATTTACAAACTGCAGATAATCCATAAACTACAGATAATGCAGAACTCCACAGTCTGCATTGTGTCCTCCACAAGGCCATCACTCATCCTCGCCTCACTCTCCGCTAATCAATCGATTTTAAAATCGGCATCCTTGTCTTCAAATGTCTCCACGAACTTGTTTGACCCCTTACATCTCCTCTGATACTCCAAGCTGGGTATCCAGTGGATCATCCCAATTATTGAACTAATATACAGTATAAGGAGATTGCTTTTTTTTTCCCCCTACGAGGCAGGGTGCCAAGCTGAACTTTTTACATTGTTCTGCACAAAGCGATTAAATTATGACAATAGCAACTGCCTTGCGGTCAATAATTATTGAGTGGTAACCTTACTGTTTCAACATTTAACTGTGGGTTTTCTCTTAATAATTTTCTGGAGTTAAGTTATTGTAAATATTCTTTGATGACTGTCAGTTTTGACAGCATGTGGCGAATGTCATTGTCACTTTTTTTCTCCAATGATGTTGTCAAATCATTGTCAAAGATGGTTAAATGTGAAATTGAACTCCCAGCATTCATTCTCAGCTGATAACCGGTTGAAAGTCGGAGTGCTTGAAGGAATTTCATTGAAACAATGCTTTACTTGCTGGCAACAAAGCATGTATCTCATATTTTCTGTTTGTGGGTGGATTCCTCTCCAAAATAATGAAGGTCATCTTAAAAAAAAAAGTACTTATGTAACAATATCACCGCTGAAGAAACGTTCTTGCGTAACAGATACCTGGATTTCTATAGTGTTTTGTAAATGAATCTTTTGTCCGTAGGTATAGTACTGAAATCCACCTGAAACCAGAGAATGAATCATCATTTCTGAACAAGGATATCAGTACAGTAAATGTATTGTCCTTTGCACTTCTATCTAGTTACTGCATTAATACTGACCATAGGAATTTGAATAAAACTTTTGGAAACTAAAGTTGGAAGTAGCCCAATGCAAGACCATTTTTGTGACCATTTTTGTAACCACTGCACATGTGTTTTAAATTTCTAAATAGATTTCTAAGTACTGTATAAAATACCCTTGGTGAGGGGAATATTGGTAGTCCAGTTCCTGAGCTGGGGGGGAAGTTATCAGCAGTTTTCCAGGACATTCCTCTTGAGAAGGCAGCCTGACTTATCTCAGGACTTGGAAGTGTTAAAAACAGCAGTCACCTGGAGCAAGGATTCTTGCTACCCAGATCCTATTAATTCAGCAAACTACAGCGGTAACAGTTAGGTTGGTCCTAACTGAGCAAGCAATGGAACTTGCTACGGCGTCGTCAATGGAGAGCTGTATTGTTTTAACTGATTAAACTCCCAGCGGTTCACAACTGGATGCAGCATTCAAGCCACTATTGCAGATTTGTTTTTCTGTCCGTATAAATTTCAATTCTGTTCCCCCAGGGTAAACTCGGTTTATTTTTTCGAACGAATTCATCGACACAGCATCCAATGTTAATTAAACCCTTCAACCCTTCATGTTATAAAAATGCTTCTAATCTTTAGTCTTGCTTGCTATTTAATTTAAAACTGATTCCTTTCGGTACTGTTCTCACGGTCTAATTTAAGCAGCCTATTTATATATTATCTATGCCTCTCAGCAATTTAAAGGCCCGTATCACATATCTTCTTCATTCATTTACTCTATTGAGAACGAGTACAGCTCTGTGAGTCTAAAAACATTAAGCCCGAAGACCCGTAATGTTAAACCTTGTGTTTCATAATTATCCTTTCTTCTCTTTGAATCCTCTGTATCAATATTACACTCTATATAGGTTGGTTTGCTTAATTGTTATTTTGTTCGCCTCTGAATCGAGATCTTGTAGAGTTTAAGCCCCACATGAGCACTTTGAGTTCATAGACAAGGCTGAGGCTCCAGTGCTGTGCGGAAGGAGCACTGTGGAGTTAGAAATGCTGTCCTTTGATGGTCAAACCATTTAAACCGTTTACCTATTCAGGTGGATGTTAAAAATCCCATGGCACTATTTGAAAAGAGAATTCAAAAGGATTGATTGTAACGGCAGAGTTGAGCAAAGATTCTTATCACCAGGGTTAAAGAATTAGTGAGGAGGAAACGATGGGGGAAAGACATGGAAACAGATGGGATAACCTAAGACTCTTGAATCCCAATGCAGTATATCAGTGAGACCTTATAGACTGGGATAAAGAAAGTAAAACTCAAAACAATACTTTCCGGATACGCCAAGGCTTAAGGACACAACGGGATGTGTAGGATGGGAAATATTGTAAGGTACATATATAGAGAATAATCAACAGTAAAATTAGTTACCGAGAAGGTCCGTTGGGGTCAGTTTGACAATGTAATTGTAAGATTTTAGTGCACTGCCTTTTATTTCAGCCATTCTGCACCCACCCTGTGGAACTCCATCCTCCAGTCCCTCCGTCTCACCCCATCCCTCGCCTCCTTCAAGACCCACCTCAAGGCCATGTTCTTCGTCCGTATTTTTGATCAACCTCCTTCCCCCACTGCCATCCGCCCTCCCCGATCTCTACCCTCAGCTAGGGTTCGAAATACTGTATGTCCAGCGCCTTGGGACACCCTCCCCACATGGAAGGCACTATACAAATGTAATTTTATTGTTGGTGTACTCCAGAAGTATTAAATTAAATAGGCCAAAGAACTTTTCTTTAGATCCTTACATCCTTCCACCTTGATCTAAATGATACTGTTGAACACCTGGATTTTTGCTCTAGTCCACTTGACATGATATATATCTACTATCGGTTTAGATTACTGCAGGCCACGGCAATTGTGATTTACATGTCGCCCACAAAAAACGGTCAGTCCAGTTTACAATACATGTGAAGTGGCTTGAGACGTCTCAACGATGTGATAAGGTGCAATATTTGTGGAGTCCTGTAGCTCAGTAGTCGGAGCACTTGCCTGTGTTTTGAATCCAGGCAGGTCAGGGCGAAACCTCGGGCAAGTTTCCTTACTCCACACGCCTAATAATATTCCCTCAAAAGAAAAAATAATAATAAATTGGTCATTTCGATCCACGACTGTTTGTGGGGGACGCTACTGTGCGCAATTGGCTGTCGCGTTTCGCCCACAAATACGCAGTCAATTCACTTTACAGTGTATTCTGGGAAGCGCTTTGAGACGTCTAGAAGACATGAAAAGCTCTGTATCAAACGCAAGGATTATTGTTATTCCTATAAATGAAAGGAAACCTGAGTGTTGATTTATTTGATGTAAACTGAGCACCATTCTTTTTGATTGTGACACTGTTGTTAGTCTGTTGGTGAAATGTTTACACAACTGTTCACAAAAGAGAACCATTGTTTTACTTGGGATATTTAGTTTTGCCTGAAGCAATCCAGTACATCACCGTGAGCATCAACTCTGCCTGCCAGTGCTCACTTTAATTCGGAATCGCCTTTGCATCACACAAACGGTTAAATGTGGGGGGGAAAATCCTGTTTGATGATAAACACAACTATGTTTGTTCGGAGTTAGGCAAATATCCACACTTCAGGAGTGAAGTTAAACTGAGGCACAAATTCATCTCATCCTTGAATATTACTCCCATATGTGGCAAGGCCTTTACAGCCACTCAATTGCATTTCTGAACAGAATCCAAGGAACAGCTTATCATTATATTGATATTATGTTTATTTTATTTGATATTTTGCTTATTGCTCTTGCAATCTTTCCTCTCTCCCAAGCTCTAAATAAATTAGCTTGCACGGTTCACATCTTTCCTGCATCTTCATTATGTGGTAAATATTGATCTTGTAAAGCCCAAGCTTGGAATTGTCTATTCTAACTGATGATTTTTCTCCAGTATATCTCTGATACAATCTTGAGGGTGTGCCACCTTCTTAATGTTGGCTCTTTGCCTATATTGTTGGGAGATGTTGCCTTGAAAACCCTTGTCTTCAAATCCCTCCACTCCTCTGCATCCCTCTACCTCTCTGACCTCCTCTCTCCTCAAACCAGCTCCTGTTGTCTTCGCTCCACCGGGTCTGGCCTCCTCCATGTCCCCCGAATCCTCCGCTCCACTCTCGGCGGCCGGGCCTTCAGCCACTACGCCCCGAGGCTCTGGAACTCCCTTCCTCACTACCTTCGCCCTCGCCCCCTCTTCTCTCAGCATCAGGTCCCAGCTGAAGACCTTTCTCTTCGACCGCGCCTTTGGTCACCTTTCTACCCCCTGCCCCTGGCTCGGTCCCGGGATCCGCTATTGTGAAGCGCTCTGAGACGCTGTCCAGCGTTGAGGGCGCTATATACATCAAAGTTGTTGTTGTTTTTGTATGAGATGTCAAATTGAGGCCCTGCCTGCCTGTTCGGGTGGATGTTAGATCCCACGCCACTATTCGAAAAGAATACATTTCTCCCAATGTCTTGTCAAACTACGCCAACTAAAATTGTCGTTCATTTCACGGCTATTTGAGGAACAGTGCTGTGCAAATTGACTGGCATTCATTTACAGTATCTACAAATATACGTTTACTGCACTTAACAGTTATAATCCTATTAATCTGGAGTGGGAACCCTGTGATTTTTTTTCTCTCTCTCTGGTCAGTCAATTCATAGAATCTTACGGCACAAAAGGAGGCCATTCGGCCCATCGAGTCTGTGCCGGCTCTTTAAAAAGAGCGATTTAATCCCACTCCCCAGCTCTCTCCCCATAACCTCGCAAACTCATCCTCCCCAAATAAATGTCTGCCTCTCTTTTAAAAGTTGTTATCAAATCGTCCTCTACCACTTTTTCAGGCAATGCGTTCCAGATTCGGACAACTCGCTGTGTGAAAAAAAATTCCTCATCTCCCCTCTGCTACTTTTTGAAACTATTTTAAATCTGTGACCATGAGTCACTGATACACCCACCAGTGGAAATAGTATTTCCCTGTCTACTCTGTCGAATCCTCTCATGATCTTAAAAACCTCTATGAGATTTCCTCGCAACCTTCTTTGTTCCAATGAGAATCAATTATTAGAGATCAATTATAGCGTCCTATTATTTTCTCAGCAAGAATGGCTTTTTAAAAAATATGTCTTGTAGCTTAAGATATATGTATATTGTGCTTCAGCCCATCTTAGTTGATGGCAGCCTCACCTTTTGAGTCAGAAGATTAATTCCAGTGATGTGCTGCATGGTTGGGGAGTGGAGATTCTCCTAGCACCCACAAAAATACACTTTATAGTATAATAATAGTAATCATCCTTGCACTTCATACAGAGCTTTTTACATTTTACCAACGTCTCTAAGCGCTTCACAGAAAGTACTGTACTGTAAAGTGAATTGACTGTATATTTATGGTCGAAACGCGGCAGCCAATTTCGCACAAACAGTATCCCACAAACAGTCGTGGCTTGAAATTACCAGTTTATTATTGTGTGTTTTTTTGGAGGGATTATTAGGCATGTATAGTAAGCAAACTTGCCCAAGGTTTCTCCATGGCCTGCCTGGATTCGAACACAGGTCTCAAGCTTGAAAGGCGAGTGCTCTAACCACTAGAGCTCCTTTAAGAGCCTTGAGAAGTCATCCATTTGTGAAAGATGCTGGACTAAATGTAAGGATTACTATATGCTGGTTATTTTGTGCTCAACTGGAACATTACACTTAATATCCGATACCCTCTTTCGCCACATGAGAGACTGTGTTCGGCAATAAGATCCGTTTTAACCTTCAACAGTAATGTTTAAGTCTAAACAATGCCTATAAATATTTAACCAGGTCTAAGAGCTTTGGTTCCATTGGCATAAGTATCATAAAATCTTGCCACAAAAGCATAATCTTTTAGTCAAGGCAGTCTCAAGTAGTTCTATGAACTACAAAACAACAACAAAATTACATTTATAGAGCGCCTTTCACGTCGGGAGGACAAAAGGAATGCAAAAATAATTCATTGCAAGGGTAAACAGTTCGCGCGTCGAGTCCCACTCAATCTATGATTGGTAACCATTTTGGAAAGAGTATTTTCATTGTAACAAAACTTTTGAAATGGTTGCTTGTGTTTTGTTGCGAAGGTTATTTTGGAAATAAGCTTTTTGTTTTCCTGATCATAATTCCCATAACCTAACTGGCAGATGAAGGTTTACCTTTTGCGATCAATGAGATTTATTATCATAAATAATAAATCCAGCATTCTCGATTGAGTGACCAAATTGATATTTATGAAAACATTTTGAAAGAATTATTATTACCTGAGGAAAAGCAATCCGCCGATCAACCAACAGCTGGTATAGGTCAATTATAATAATGGAGAAAAAAAATCAATTTACTATAATGATATTATTATATGATGCATGATTATGACATAACAGAAGTTATATCTTCCTTCCAATGGAATTATAGTCAGACTTGCACAGTAAATTTTCTTTCTTGTTACTATTATCCAATGCCGTTGAGGGAAAATTTTGATTATTCACGAATGACTTGGAAAAAATATGCTCATTTGTGAATGTTTTTTATTGGTTAGGTTGTTACAGCCATTTTTTCTATCATTCAATATTTACACATCATTTCTTAAATACACTCAACTGATTAAAAATTCCAAACAGCAGCACATCACAATACAGAACAAACAGCAAAGAAAAAAAAACTAATCTGTTGATATAATTTAATAATTTGTTAAACATAATAAACTCAATATATTATGTGAGACAAAAGTTACAAATGCATTCACGTGTTTAATGTTCTGCATAAGATCATATTCCAAAAAGATAATGTATCTACAGTACAAGTAGGCTTTCCATTGGTGAGCATTAACTGCAGCTGTGAACTGAACCACAGAGACACTTAGAAGCCAAATGTGTTTTCTCCACTGTAAGCCACGTACAAAAATCCATCTTCATCTTTTTCCTTCTCGTACAGTTGGCCCATGGTCAGGCTACGGGGAGGAAGAGAAGCAGTCAACAAGATAGCAAAGCAACTCTCGTCTCTTTTGTGGCAACCAATAAACGCTTTTAAGTAAGTCTCTCAACAAATAACCAAATTAAATGATACGGGACATTTTCTGTTCAGAATTTGCAAGTTGGAACAATTTGCTCCCCTTGTTAGGTGAACCATCTCCAATTAGTGTACAGTCAATTCACTTCAAGGTACATTGTGTGAAGCGCTTTTGAGACGCTTAAAAGACATGAAAAGTATTCTGGGAAGCACTTTGATTTGTTTAAAAGACATGAAAACCGCTATATATAAATGCAATGGATTATTGTTATCATCATCACTATTTTATTATTAATTGAATCACTGACCTGGACTGAGGGACTGTTTTATCTACAAAGAGGAAGATGGCTTTCTCAGATGGCAACTGGATCCGTTTCCTGATGATCCACATGAACTGGGCCACGGTGATGTCAGACGGCACCAGGTATTTTCGTTTGTCTATATCCACTATTTGAGAGCCAGACACCTTTTCCACGATCACCTGTCAGAAACCACAAGCCGATAAGTGCAACTCGCGTCATTTTCAAATTAAAAAAAAAAAAAAATCGAGCAGTTGTACAATCAACCTTCGACCGGCGTGCGAAACAACAACTGAAATCCTTGGGAAACTGCGGGTATTTGGGGCGCAACTTGGAAAACAAGTTGTCGAGAGCCTGCAAACAACACCACAGCCTTAAAATAGATCACGACCGCATAGTCTACTGACTCGGCACATAGTAAACATGAGGAAGCCTTTGCTCCGAATCTTTTCAGTGGCTCTGAGATTAAAATGAAACGAAATTCACATGATCACAGTGTTTTTCAGGGGAGCCCCGTAAATGTATTTGAAACCGACTTGATTAAAACGAATACTTTACTACAACGTGTTGGGTAAGTACTTGTCCCCCAGATTGCCTGCACAGGTCTATGGAGACTGCTGTCTTATCTGGCCGGGGTGATTCAGTAAAGATTTCAGGTCATAAATTGTGATGCTGGAAAATACTAATAACTACAGTGATAAAGCACCAGGATGGCTATTAATATTAACCCTAAACTACCGGAATACTTAAAACCCAAATTTAAAATACCTTTCACCCACAAAGTATACAGTCAAATCACTTCACAGTATATACTGTGAAGTGATTTGAGATGGTCTCAACGATGTGACAAGGCACTAAATCAAATGCCAGAATTATTATTATTATAAGGCACTATTTCAAATACAAGGATTATAATAATTATTACTTTACATGCGCTTATTCAGGCATCATTTGATCCTTATATTATTTTTACCCCATTTTTACTGCATTTCTTTTCCAAAAAAGGAAAAGTTTATTTTTCAGATCCATTTATTTGGATATATTTTGTAATAAACAGGCATTCTGCACAAATCTATAAGGAAATATATTTGTCCAGGCATTTATTTTCTGCTTGAAAAATATATTATTAAATTGTACAATGGTATCAGCACCTAATAGCATTTGGCTACCATCACTCCCAAACTCTAATAATGTATTGATTAAAAACTGTGTGGCTTTTACCATATATATATATACACACATATATATATATATATATATTTATTTGGACGTTTGTTTGTTCAATATTGCACATTGTAGCAATATTTTTTAATCCTGAGCTTGTTCAAAAGATTTATTATTCTGTCTACCTCAATACATTAGGTGAGAACAAATTTTGATGATCACATTTATTTCTGTTTTGTGAGAGAATGCAGACAGTGAAGCAAACCGATGTGCTTCCCGAACAGAAGAATTTTATTGTTGTGATACTCACCGGGACTCTGTCTGGATACTTAGCTCTAATTTTGGCCGATTCAACACACCTGTGTTCTGTAAAGCAAAAGAAGGAATAAAGAGGAATGTGACTGATATTTCCTCAGCAATACTTTCCGGGGAAGACATGTTTCAAAACCTTCCTGATGTATTGGGAAACTTCCTGATGATCTGTGCAGTGCTAAGATCTCCGAGACGCTGCTCTGTGTGAAGGGCGCTATATATATAAATGCAAGTTATTGTTGTATTGTATCACAACAACAACAAAAAGCAGCGGATTATATTTTGTAAAAAAAAACCACCTGGAACTTTTAACCTTATTATATAGCTCCAATACAATAATAATCCTTGCATTCGATATCGCGTCAAACCACTTCACCGAGACTTCTCAAAGTGCTTCACAACATACACTGTGAAGTTGATTTGACTGTGAATTTTGTGAGCAAAATGTCCAACAAACAAATGTCCAACAGACAGCCGTGGAGTGAGTGACCAAGTTTGTTTGGGGGATTGTTGGCCAGATACCCTGAGAGAAACTCCCTTCCCCTTTCGGAAAATGCCAGGGGGATCTTTAGCACCCAGACAGAGCCTCAGTTTATCATCTCATTCGGAGGACAGCGCCTCCGTCAATGCAACACCCCCCCCCCCTCCCCCCCCCCCCCCCCACCCCCACACGGGAGTGTAAGCTCGGACGATGTGATTCCAAGTCTCGATGTGGGGTTTGAACTCACAACCTTCTTGACTCAGAAGCAAGAGTGCTGAGCGAGCAGCACCTCTCACAATACAGCCCCCCCCCCCCCCCACCCCAACTCTATATTGTGGACAATGGGAAGTTGCTAAATGATATATTTTTCAACATTAATTTTTGGATGTTGAAGAACATAATGAATGGGACTATTTAATGTGTGGATACCAACTGCCCAGGTAACATCAGTGTCAGACTAAGTGACTTATTTCATGTAACAAACTTTCATTGACTTTCATTCACTGGAGCAATTAAGTTTGCTGCTCAACCATGATTTCTTCTGTTATCCCATCTGTGCAAAGAGCAAAAGTGCGTTACTGTAAGATTATTTGTGAAATGAAAACAATTCTTAACTTAACATTGATTTGTTTTGAGATTCCCAAACTGTACGGATTTCATCAAAAAATTAAATTTGTATTTTTTTTATAGCCCCTTATTTTCAATGTCCTCACGAGTATCTCACAAATAATTGCTGTACTTTTGGTGATTATTTTCAAACTAAACTAAGCTAAACGCCTCTGAAAGCTAATTGTGTGATGTGGAGTGCAGTGGCTTAGTGGTTAGAACATGTGCCTCGCAAGCGAGTGGACCTCAGATCGATTCCCAAACGTTGGACAACTTTCCTTACTCCACATGCCTCTGTTTACCAAAGAGAAGGTAGGAACCCGGTTATTAGGCCGATCTCTATTCCGGGGGTAACAGTCTCTTCAAAAAAAAAGAATTTGTCACACGATGCGCAACTGCTTATGGGATTCTTCTGTGCTCAATTGGCTGCCGCGTTTCGCCCACAAATGCAGTCACTTCTTTACAGTTGTGTCGTGCGAAGCGCTTTGAGACGTCTAGAAGACTCGAAAAGCGCGATATTAAACGTTAGGCTTATATCGAGAAGAAGAATATCTGCGGATCCACACATTCTGTGCCTTGGAAACAGATCGCATTCTCAACACCTGGAATTCAGCGTCCTGGGGGAATGATTTATTTAAAGAGAGAGTTCACTGGACACCTGACCTCACCTGCCCTAGATTAACAGAAGGAAAGAAAGCTACTGTACAGAAACGCCATTCGACTCATCAAATCTGCACCATTTTATTTTCTACCCAACATGAGTGATCTAGTTTAATCCTACTCTACTACAGTACTCCCACCCCATAGCAATTCAATATTATTCATTTCCATGCATCTATCCAATTTCGTTTTAAAAGAATTTCTGGCCCTTTGTTGTATACCACAACAAATGTATTTATCACAGGGGAATTTCACAGCCCAGTGTCTCAAAAGCCCTTCACAGAATAGTATGTTGTAAAATGGCTGAAATTAAATTATTAACGTGAATTAAAATTAATGAAATGATTAAGTGTTATAAGTTTAGTTTTATGGCCTCTTATGAACAGGTATGCCACTAGGAAACATGCTGCTTCCTGGGACCTTTGTGGAAATCTTGCCTTTCTATCTAACATGAATTTCCTCTGCACTAAATATAATGAACGTTAACCGTGTCACCCTGACCCTTGTCAGGTTGTGAGTTCAAGCCCCACATCGGATAAATGCAAGGATTATTATTAACTATTATTTGATCATCATCGGGAATTGGAGCTCATTGTCTAGGCTGACACTTGGGTGGCTAGTGTTGTGGGGGGATTATTTTATTGTTGAAGCTGCCTCGTTTCTCACGAGAAGTTCAGACCAAGGTCCTGTCCACCTGTCCGGGTGGACATTAAAGATCCCCGGGTTCAAAAAACCCCAAAAGAAAAAGGGACTTGTTCGCCAGCCAGTATCCTGGCCGACAATCCCCCCCCCCACCCCCCCAGACAAAATTGGTCATTCACTTGTCAGCGGATTGCTGGAAGGAAATCGGGATGTTTTGATGGTGTGCGATAAAAGTACTTTAGCGAACACAAGGATCATGACGATGACGCTCATAATTGTTATTATTTCAGATATTAAAGCAGACACCTTTTTAAATTCTAGGGCAGGAATTATGGGGGCAATTCACTGCTAGTTTGAGGCCTGGCCTATATCTCAGGACAAGTGAGTGCACTATTTATACTGTGCAGTTATTAAAGAGATGAAAGGGGAGGGGGGGAGGGGGGGAGGTTTGGGTATGACATGGAAACAGTATTACAGCAATATTACATAAATAGGAGAGAGGGAGGGAGAGAGACAGAGACAGAGAGGGGGGTGACAGCTGTGGACTCTTTTACGTTGACCCACTGGGTTTTAACAAGAGCGTTTATTTCCCCATTTTTTGTAAAAAAAAAATGCAATCTATAAAAATAGAGAAAATAATCCACAAGAAAAATAAAACTCCCAAAGAAGCCTCGGCACAGGCAAACAAACAAGAGGAAGCTGCAGACACGCACAGGCAGACAGACAGACAGACACAGAGACAGAGACAAGGCAAACACACAGGGAAAAGAAATACAACTGCGCAGGATGGTTTGGGTTGAAGCTCAGGCCCTGTACATCACCAGCCAAACGCAGTTTCAAAATAACATTACCCCCCCCCCCCCCCCCCACACACACACACACACAGATATATATATATATAAAGCGCTTTGGGACGTTGATAAGATGTGAAAAGCGCTATATCAAATGCAAGGATTATTATTATTATTATCTATATATATATATATATATATATATATTTTAAAACCCAGAGCTTACCTAAAGAATGGTCTTCTTTAAACATCCATTTCATGTTGCCCGGTGGGATTCAAAAAAGGCTGTGATTTGCTTTTGTAAAAAAAAACAAATCAGAGGAAAAATAAATCAGAGGAAAAATAAAGAGAGAGAGAGAGAGGGAGAGAGAGAGGAAACACACACAGCAACAATGTAGCTCAGAGAGTGTGAGTCAGTGTCTGTGTGTGTGTGTCTGTGTCTCTCTCTGTGTGTGTGTCTGTGTCTCTCTCTGTGTGTGTGTGTCTGTCTCTCTCTGTGTGTGTGTCTGTCTCTCTCTGTGTGTGTGTGTGTCTCTCTCTGTGTGTGTGTGTCTGTCTCTCTCTGTGTGTGTGTCTGTCTCTCTGTGTGTGTGTCTCTCTCTCTGTGTGTGTGTCTGTGTCTCTCTCTGTGTGTGTGTCTGTGTGTGTGTGTGAGTGTCAGTGTTTAGCTCAGGCTCTGGCTGCCCACTCCCCACCACAGCCTGTCCTATTCACTGTCTGGGGGGGGGGGGGGGAGAGAGGGATGGGGGGGGGGGAGGGAAGGACACAAGGAAACTAGGCAAGAGATCTCCCCCCCCCCCCCCCCCACCCACCCTCAATGTGTTTTGTTTTTGTCTGAACGTTGACTCAGTGACTGGGAAAGGCTGTGACATGATCCCTGACGTGCTGGGGGGGGGGGCAGGGGGTGCCCTCTGTTTGTGTAGGTGTCAGGATGTCTCCCTTTCTCACGATTATGGTTTGATCTGAAGGATAATCCTCTAGTGGTTCATCAGCCGCGCACACACAGAGAGAGAGACACACACACACACAGGCACAGGCACAGAGAGAGGGAGGATAGACACACACACACAGGCACAGAGAGAGAGGATAGACACACACAGGCACAGGCACAGAGAGAGACACACACACACACAGGCACAGAGAGAGGGAGGATAGACACACACACACAGGCACAGAGAGAGACACACACACACAGGCACAGGCACAGAGAGACACACACACACACAGGCACAGGCACAGAGAGAGACACACACACACAGGCACAGGCACAGAGAGACACACACACACACAGGCACAGAGAGAGGGAGAGACACACACACACAGGCACAGAGAGAGGGAGGGATAGACACACACACAGGCACAGAGAGAGACACACACACACACACAGGCACAGGGAGGATAGACACACACACAGGCACAGAGAGAGGGAGGGATAGACACACACACAGGCACAGAGAGAGACACACACACACACACAGGCACAGGGAGGATAGACACACACACAGGCACAGAGAGAGACACACACACACAGGCACAGAGAGAGACACACACACACACACAGGCACAGAGAGACACACACACACACACAGGCACAGAGAGAGACACACACACACACAGGCACAGGCACAGAGAGAGGGAGGGATAGACACACACACAGGCACAGGCACAGGGAGAGGGAGGGATAGACACACACACAGGCACAGGCACAGAGAGAGACACACACACAGGCACAGAGAGAGGGAGGGATAGACACACACACAGGCACAGAGAGAGACACACACACAGGCACAGGCACAGAGAGAGGGAGGATAGACACATACACAGGCACAGGCAGAGAGAGAGACACACACACACACAGGCACAGAGAGAGGCACAGACACACAGAGAGACACACAGGCACACACACACAGGCACAGGCACACAGAGAGGTACAGAGACACACACACACAGGCACACAGAGAGGTACAGAGACACACACACAGGCATAGAGAGGCACAGACAGCCACACACAGGCACAGACACACACAAAACACACAGAGAGGCACAGACACACACACAGACAGACACACAGACACACACACACAGACAGACACACACACAGACAGACACACACACAGACACAGACAGACACACACAACACACAGAGGCACAGACAGACAGACAGACAGACAAAAACAACACAGGCAACAACACAGACAGCACCAGAGGCTATCTATTATCTATCTACTTTCTGTTGTAGTTTAACTGCAACAAAGTTAAACTACAACAGAAAGTAGCTAGGCTTCTTCCTGTCTGTCCTCTTTGCCTTAAGCTCTTTGTGTTGATCAACAGAAATGCAGCCGATGGGGGTTGAAAAAGAAGATCCTTGAAGCCCTGAAGATCAGGGCGAAACCTCGGGAAAGTTTCCTTAAGACTAATAATAATCCCTCCCCCCCCCCCCCCCCCCTCCCCAAATAATCTGTAATAAATGGGTCATTTGAATCCACGACTGTTTGGCTGCCGCCTTTAGCCCACAAATACCCAGTCAATTCACTTGACAGTGTATTCTGTGAAACACTTTTGAGACGTCTAGAAGATGTGAAAAGCGCGATATCGAATGCAAGGATTCCTCTAATTACTTTGTGGGCAAAACACAGCAACCAATTGCGCACAGCGGCGTCCCATAAATAGTCATGGATTGGGGTTCCCACATTATCACTATTATTGAAAGGATTATTAACCCTGGAAAGGAGGCTTGCCTCTAAAATAATAATAATCTAAATAAATTACAAGGTACCAATTCCCTATCACAGCAAATAAACATCCCCTTGTGTGGTTTTACTCAATGAGGCTCCTTGAAGAATGGGAGTTCTGTGGCAAGATGGATTAAGAATCTTCATTGACCACTGCGATGGAATAGTCACTGACTGAACCCTCTTTGCGTATAATTTAATAATCTGTAGATCAGCCGAATGTTATCTTTTAAAACCCAGTGGTTCTTATATGTCTCATTCCAAGATAACGGCTTTCCTTTCTGACCAGTGTAGCTGGTTTATACTTCCAACCATTTTATGGGCTTTCCTGTGAGCAAGCAACGAGGCAGAAAACAAATCCACCACAATGCCTCTCTGTTCCACCGAACTATACACATGTGAGATTTATTTTCTTGGCGTATTTTTCACTCGGGGGAGCGGGGAGGGGTGGCGGGGGTGAGGGGCTGGTTGAGTAGAGCTATGACATAATCAGTTGGCATTGGAAGCTGTGGAGAAGGAGCCAGGAGGGATGAATGCTGTGTGTTTGATGTGAGTTGAACTCAGGGTTGATAGGCGAGGTGGAATAACAACAAAGTAATTATTTAAGTAATGCACATTTGGAGGGTGCAAGGATGGATTCAGATGATCAGTGCAATGTCCTATCAACTCCGGAATGTCGGCTCGAGTCCTTTCCCAGACTGACAGGATGCAAGTCCCTGCTGTTCTTAATAGTCCCGAAGTTAAAACCATTTGGGTATTTCTTAATTCATTTCCTAGTGGGCATGCGGCTGCGGCACAAAATTGTCTAGAATTCAGCATTAATTGGCAATCACCCAAGAGAATTGTAGGGAGCGCTGAAGTAAAAGTGGATGAAACATTGCACTCTCGCAGCCAGGAATTGCTCTGATAAAGTCGAAGTTAAGCTACGATCCCGAGAGTTATTTGGAGATTTTGTCTCAATGTCACATCTGCTGGATGGCATCTCCCACAATGAGGCAAACCTCCCGACCAACCCCCTCCCCAGTGTTTCACTTGACGATGTGGGTACAAACGTCCCGACGTCTGGCTTCAGCAGCAAATCAGTACCTCGCTTGGCATAGTAACCCTCAAACACTGCTCGTTGTTCAAAATTATATCAAACTTTTCATTTACTCAGCAGGTGTTACACGGCATGAGTTCCGATGCGTGGCTTTACTCCATCATTACCATGGAGGCCTTACTGGCTGCTTAGCCACAGAATCGCTTTGCAAACAAGAAGAATGCGAACTCTGAAAGAAGGTGCATTTCAATAACTATTTAATCACATTCAAATTTAAATGTAAAAACCGATGTGTAAAACGCTTATAGCACAGAAAGACTATTTGTCCCACGTACATACAGAGTGAACACAATGAGTACTTATGATCTATGTGTCACTCTGCAGTCGTAACTCCACACACACTAATTCAACTAATCTGAAGAGTTGGATGGCGAGGGGTAGCTACAATGCCAGGACTGTGCAGCTGTTCCGAAATGTGCTGGAAAACTACAGCTGCCCAGTAAATACATTTTACAGTGAACTTATCAGATTTTTTGGCACATGTGGAACCCATCTGTGGTATTATTCATCTGTTACATAGATTTCAGGGTCTCCATTTGTAATAAAATACCAGTCTTGCTCAGATCGCGCACCAATTGATTCAAGCTCGCCTCCTACGCTGTACCGAAGCGTGAGATGCAATTTTGTAATAAGTAAAAGCATCAATGTGTGTACAGCAATGTCCCACAAACAACCATGAAGCAAATCACCAATTTTAGCTGGTGAATTGCTGCCCAGGTACTTGGGAAAAACTCAAGTTTCTTTTTCTGATTGGTGCTATGGGATCTTTGACGTTCAGTTTGTCTCTCCAAGCAAGCAAACAGCTAGTTATAATCCTCACGGTATTGAATTCAACACCTTAACTTGTCATTGTTTCACAGTTACTTTGCATGTCAAGTGAATGTGACCGCGTACATTCACTTTGTGGTTCTAATGCTATGTAGAAACATCAGTGATGTATCTATCTGAGCAATGTGGTTGTTTTGCGAAACTCTTGAATATTGTCAGGCTTGCTGTAGACATTTTCGGTGGGCTGCTTTCCCAGTTGTGCGGGTTCAATTAAAATAGCAGACCAGTTACAGGCCAAATTTTAACTACACTATTGACTTTTTAATTAATTAATTAATTAATTGAAATATATATAGATATATATATATATAGATATATATTCTTCCACTTGGGTATAGTTCTGGTATGTTGCAAAGTAGCCATTATTTGTTTGTGCCCCTTCATAATCTTATAGCTTTCTGTAAGATGATCTCTGATTCTTCTATATTCTAGAGATGATAGATTTCTCAACCTATCCTCATTGCTCGTCCCCCTCGCCCCAGGTACCAACCTAGTGAATCCACAACAACAACAACAACAACAACTTTGATGTATATAGCGCCCTCCACGCCGGACAGCGTCTCAGAGCTTCACAATAGCGGATCCCGGGACCGAGCCAGGGACAGGGGGTAGAAAGGTGACCAAAGGCGCTTTGTACCCTCTCCAAGGCGAATACATCCTTTCTTAAATAAGGCGACCAAACCTGCACACATTAGGTGCGGTCTCACCAGAGCCCTGTACAGTTGCAGCAAGACTTCCCTACTCTTACATTTTAACCCTTACGTCATGAACGGCAGGACCGATAGCCTTCCTAGTCGCTCGCTGTACCTGCAAACCGCAAACCTTTTGTGACTGGTGCACAACCACACCCGAGTCTCTCTGCTCGTGAACACTAGACTCTCCCCGTCTTAAACAATAATCTGCCCTACTGTTTTTTCACCTCAGGCGTCAACCGAAGGCAGCGTTTTTCTTTTGCTGTGGCTCGAGCATCTCAGGATTCGTGGGAACACCAGGTGAATGTGATAGTGTAATGGTGGAGACGTCACAGTGCCAACTAAAGCTATTACACTCTTTCTCTCTCTTTGGCACCTTTCTGCACTCCAGAGGTTTGGCACGACCATGTGGGCTCCACGCAGGATGCCTGACATCTGAACACGTATGAGCCAATCTCGGGATCACATTGTAGGTCAAGAGGGGAAGTTGTGAGGAACAGAGGCTGAGGTTTGCTGGGGACAGGACCGGGGAGATGTTGTTGGGTTAATGTGCAGCTCACAGGTCAGATTGAGGATAGAATTGATGAACACAGAATGTAGCAACACAGAGATTGAGGTGAGGCACTACAGTTACACGGTGTAAAATAAGATTGAATCATTTCTCTTGCAATAGCTTAAGCTGAGATAAGAGAATCAATTTGTTTGTACTCGGAGAATGTGGAGTAGCTACGTGAAGGTTGAGTTTGTTTGCCCAGCGGTGGTGTCTGCGAATGTTGGCTCAGTTTGGTGTCTGAGACTCAGTTTCTGTCGGGACCAGTGATCGAGCGCGAGTTTGTTCAGAGCAGGGGCAGAGTCGATGTCTGTTTACCGAGGTTGGTTGTGGGCAGCTGTGGAGGGTTAAGAGTCCCAAAGCGCTGTACAGTTAGGTTGGGAGAAGAGCAGTTGGGGGAGGAAAGGGGGTCAAAAGAATTGTGCGCGTGTCCGAGTCCCATTCATTTTCCTACTGGAAAAAATACTTTGATTTCTTTTTCACTAATCAGGTTTTACAAGTCGGATAAAACGGCTTGTAAAAGTCGTGAGGGTTTCCTGGTCCCAAACGATGTCAATCCCCACGAAATCATCACTCCTGTGCAGCGCCTTGGGACGTCCTCGCGACGTGAAAGCCGCTCTATAGGTGCAAGTTGTCGTCGTCGTCGTTGTCGTTGTCGTCGTTGTCATCCATCAGCTCATTGACAACGTAACGCGTCTAATCGCCGCTGGGCGCATTTCGCCCACAAACATACACAGTCTTGACAAACAAAAGAATACAACACCCACAATAATAATTTGACAGCTAACCTGACAATGGATTGTGCTCAACACCAATCAATCAATCAATCAATCAATCCCTGTATAATAACAACAGCACTCAATCACAGCTCCAGGCAATCAGTGAGCTCCCGCCTCCACCGCACGCCGATTGGTTGCGTGGCCGGTGACGTCGCCGCCGCACTACGACCGTTGCGATTGGTCCGCGTCGGTGGTCACTCAGGACCTTAGCCCCGCCTCCCCCCCCCCCCCCTTCCCGCCCTCCCGCCACTTCCGCTTCCTCTCCCCTGGCAACCGGATCCGGTGCCGGTTGCCAGGGGAGACTGTAGGCTCGGCTGAGAGGAACATGGCGGTTTATGAGGTTTATTCGCACCCGCGATTCGTTCGCTACCGAACCAGCGTCTGCACCAAAGCCACGGTCTTTGTTGTCATGGTGATGGGGCTGACGTACATCCCGCCGCTGCTGGTCGCTTACAGGAGTCAGGGTGAGAGGTTCCCCACGTTTACCCCCCTGTCCCTGGTGGGGGGTGGGGGGGGGAGGGGGGGTGAGGGGGGGGGGTGGGGGGGTGAGTGGGGGGTGGGGGGGTGAGGGGGGGGGTGGGGTGAGGGGGTGAGGGAGGGTGGGGGGGGTGTGGGTGAGAGGGGGGGGGTGGGGGTGTGAGAGGGGGGGGGGGTGAGGGGGAGGGGGGGGGGGGGTGTGAGGGAGGGTGGGGGTGTGAGAGGGGGGGGGGGTGTGAGAGGGGGGGGTGGGCGGTGGGGGGGGTGAGAGGGGGGGGGTTGGGGGGTGAGAGGGGGGTGAGGGGGGTGAGGGGGGGGTGGGGGTGTGAGAGGGGGGGGGGTGGGGGTGTGAGGGAAGGGGGGGGGTGAGAGGGGGGGTGGGGGTGTGAGGGAAGGGGGGGTGTGAGGGGATTATTGTTTTTTAGGGATTATTGGGTCTAAAGTCAAGGATTGTTGTTGTTAACTACAACTCAACCATCCCTTAGGAAACATGTTGTGCAGCAGTTGATCTGGATGCCTGTACCAGGACAGCAGACAAAAGAAGATATAGATTTAGACGTGCAACTTCTGGACAGGTTGCCAGGAAGGGTAACCTGAAGCCAGAACACTAATTTGATTTTAACAAAACAACTTGATGTTGTTGTAGAGTGGAGACGAGATCGGATGAGCCCAGCGGCCTTCTTCAACGAACTGATCTTGTGATAATGTTCACGCACCCTGATAGTTGCAAAACGTATGCACCCAGCTGAGTTACAGTAATAATTCTTGCATTTGATATAACGCCTTATCGCACCTTCAAGACGCCTCAAAGTGCTTCACAGCGTATAGTGTAAAGTGAATAGAGACTGTGTGTTTTATGGGCGACACGTGGCAGCTAATTGCGTACAGCTGTGCCCCACAAACAGTCATGGATTGAGTGACCAAATTATTATTATTATTATCCAAATTAATTGTACCTTTTGTACCTTTAGGTTTTTGGTTGAAGGTGAGCACTTATGAAGAGCAGCCAAATGTTAGATTCCAGTATGAAGTTCTGATGATTGCTGGGACTAGCACAGATGGTGACTTTGTGGCATGGAGTACATTTAAGAAGTTTAATGATCTACAGGGGGACAACCTCCGAATCCCAGTCATAACAGTAAGTTAAGACTCTGTGTCATCTGCTAGCATACCAAAAGTTAAGTGGCATTTTAAGATCAAAATAAAGCTTACTTGATTGCAGTGGGTGAATCCTGGGTACAGTACTAATAAACTGAATCTGTTAGCCTTATACAATGAGTTTGGAGCTCACACCAAAACATCAGTTAACATTTACGTAGAGTATTTAACACAAAGCGGTTGTCTCAACGAGCTTCAGACATATGACTGAGAGCCCAAGATGGAAGGGGTGGGAGAAAGTGCCCGAAAGTCTGATTGCAACATGTGTGAAATTTAATGCATGCGTGAGAATGATGGGGAGAAGTGAAATAGCTTCCTCTATTACCTTATGTATATGCATACAACTTCAGAACTTTTAAGACACATGGATATTTTGTGCAAATCATGAACATGTTTACATATAAGTTAATTATTTGTCCTACTCTAACCGGAGAAATCATCTTTCTCTACCGTAAGAATAAAAACAAAAAAACCATTGCCAAAGACTATGCCATCATGCTGTTTCAATCTAATAAAAACATCAACGTTGCAAAACAGGCTCAGCCTTCCCCCTTTGCACAAGGCAGTGGCTTCCAATCTTTAAATAGCGGCACGCCCCTAACTCAGCAAAGTTTTCATTGTGTCCCCTTCCTTCACGCTCGGCTCCACACACACTCAGGGGTTGGGACTAAAGCTTTGCGCCTCCCCCCCCCACCCAACACCCAGCCAACGGTACGTGGAGTAAGGAAACGCCCACGGTTTCGTCCTGACCTGGAATGAGTCACAAAATCACAATGTTCCTAATTTCATATTAATACTGGACTTGAACCAGGGCACAGGGGTAGAGCTCTCACCTCTGAGTCGGAAGATTGTGGGTTCAAACCCCATATCGGGACTTGGAATCTATTGTCTAAGCTGCCATTCCAATGAAGTTCTGCTTTGTCGGAGGTGCCATCTTGTGTATGAGACGTTAAACCAAGCTCCCGTCTGCCTGTTCAAAGTGGCACTATTTGAAAAGCGAAGGGAATTTCTTCCTGTGTCCTGGCCAACAATCTCCCAAATAAAATCGAATACTCAATCAATGGATGTTTGTAGTTGATTGCTGTCTGCAACTGTGTGCCGTATTTCACTGACAAAATATACAGTCAATCCACTTCACATATATGCTGTGAAGCGCTTTGGGATGTCTTAACAACGTGATTACATGCAATATTAAATGCAAGGGGTGTTATTATTATAATTATATGATTATGTTCTTACTATAGGTCATGGAGGAAGACAAGAATCGGGACGGGAAGATGGATCGCCTCAACCTCGAGTTAGAAATTCCACTTCAATCGTCAGAACAAGTGCAGAGTTTACAGCTTATCCTCACATTTTCATACCAACTTTTTGTAAGTTTTCAGTATATCGATGCTTCCATTTTTATAAAACCTTGCTTGCTATCCTCCTTTGTGGGGTCCTGTAGCTCAGTGATTAGAGCACTCGCCTTACAAGTGTGAGACCTGTGTTCAAATCCAGGCAGGTCAGGTCGAAACCTTGGGCAAGTTTCCTTACTCCACACGCCTAATAATCCGTCAAAAAAAACCCCTGTAATTTTGTTATTTCAATCCACAATTGTTTGTGGGACACTGCTATGTGTATTTGGCTGTCGTGTTTAGCCCACAAATATACAGTCAATTCACTTTACAATGTATTTTTTGAGACGTCTGGAAGACGTGATAAGGCATTATATCAAATGCAAGGATTACTGTATTATTGATAATCATTATTAAAATTATTTTTGCAGAGAATGTCTACATTTGTAATGCAGAGTATGGCATACATCCACTTCTCATCTTTCATACCTGGATCCCAGCTTTCGGTAAATGGTGACTTGAAACTCCACCAACGAGAGCCCCTTAGTCACAGAGGACTTGACAGACGCTACAATGTAAGTGTATTTTTAACTTTAGCTTCCTTTTTCTGCTTGACGTGAGCTCTGCTGCTGTTTGTGAATACAGTACTGTGTCACTGAATGTTCACCACAATAATTCAAAGATTTTCAAGTAAAATTCAGGAGCTTCTAGCCATCAAAAGTACATGCCTCTTGGGAAAGTCAGAACTATTTAACTGCTTGTATAAAAAATGTGCCATTTCAGCGATTTTAATATGTTTCATTAAGTTGAAATCCTACTTTGACTATTTTGTTTGTCATTACTTAAAGCTCAATCAGGCTTTGTTAAAATTAAATGAGTTATTGATAAATTGTAGTCCTGTAGCTCAGTGGTTACAGCATTTGCCTTACCAGCAAGAGACCTGTGTGACCCAGGCAGGTCAGGACGAAACCTTGGGCAAGTTTCCTTACTCCACACACCTAATAATAATCTCTCCAAAAAAACACAGTAATAAAATTAATAATTTCAATCCATGACTATTTGTGGGACACTGCTGTGTGCAATCAGCTGCTGCATTTCGCCCACAAATATACAGTTAATTCATATTACAATTCTGTGAAGCGCTTTGAGACGTCTAGAAGACATGAAAAGTGCTATATCAAATGCAAGGATTATTATTATTATAATTGACTTAGTCAAGAAGGCTATAAACACCAATTCATATCTTATACAGTCAATTAACTTTACAGTATATTCTGTGAAGCCCTTTGAAACGTCTCGAAGACGTGATGAGGCATTGTATCAAATGCTATATCAAATGATTTGTACCATTGCTATATACCTTGAATTACTCTGACACAATCTCAATTTGTGCATTGTTTCAGTGGCAGTACGCTGTGACACACCCACTACACAGCAGAAAGGTAGAATCTGAAATGAATTCATTTACCAGGAAGTAATTCCCCATTAAGGCTAACCAGGCAGTTCATTGTGTGCTTATTGTGGTTGAAATTGTTCTTTGATTGCCAGAAGCCAGTTTCAAGAAAGAATTTACTGTCTTGGGACTTCCGTTTGACGTGACAGGCGTCACGCAAATGTAATTTTGTTGTTGTTGTTGTTGTTATACAAACACAAACCAGCCTCTGTTAGTACACATTGCACATATTTTCTCAGACCTGTTATCAAATCCCAGTGAATCTGCACCAGATCTCTGCCCTCTTGTTATAAGTCCAAAAAGTGAACTTGATATTCAAACTGCTTTTCAATACAAACAAAACAGCTTTAAGAGGTTTGGGATATAATTGGGTCATTCTTCATTTCTGAAATGGCAATTTTCCTTCCTGTTCAAATCCTTTTGGTTTTGTTTTATTTTGCAGGTCTCTGTAATTAACGGCAATAGTTTATTCGCAAATGCCTTTGACCTTGCTGCCATCATTGCATCCTATCAGGATCGAAATGGTAACATTTTCATTATTCTATACTTTTCATCGTTTCATTTGGTTTCATCCCCCGACAAGAACATATACACATTTTGAACATTAAGTAATGATGGATTTCTTTGTTGTAAAAACAGATTAAAAATCGAGAAAAACACTGATGGTTCAGCGAAACCCCGGGCAAGTTTCCTTACTCTACATGCCATATTATAATCCCTATATTTAAAAAAATTACACCCAATAATCATATTGTCATTTCAATCCAGTCCTGTTTGTGTGACACTGTGTGCAATTGGCTGCCACGTGTCACCCACAAATTCTGTGTACAATCAGTTTACTTTACAGTTTATCTATCATGTGATGTGCTTTGAGATGTTTCAATGACGTGATAAGGTACTATTAACAAATCCAAGGATTATTATTATTACGCTTCTATCAAACAATTGCTCACTTCTTAGAAAATGAAACTCAGGAAATCAGTGGTCAAAGTTTCTGCGCATGGATGAATACAAATGTTCAAAGCGAGCATTTGTCGGTGGAAGTAAGGAAGCCTCATTTGAATTGTAGAGATATAGTACAATCTCTGCGTGTTTATTAGGTGAGCCTCAATTTCACCAGTATTTAACTGTGTATGAGTCTTCCAATATATAACTTGCCACCAATTTCCTCAAATCTAATTCACAACAACTTGCATTTATGTAGCACCCTCCACACCGGACGTTGTCTCAGAGCGCTCGTCAGCGGCGGAACCCGAGGCCGAGCCAGGGGGAGGGGGGGCCGAGGCGAAGGAGTTGAGGGAGGGAGTTCCAAAGTTTCGGGACGTAGTGGCTGAAGGCATGGCCACCGATGGTGGAACGGAGGGTTCGGGGGACGAGGAGGAGGCCAGACCCTGTAGAGTGGAGGCGGGCGCTGCCGTGAGGAGAGAGGGGTTAGAGAGGTTGGGAAGATATAGACACTAACGATCTCTTATCTTTACTTTTAGTGACGACAGTGTTTGCCGATCAGCATCCTGTGTGGACAGTGGGAAAGGCTGCCGATGCTCCATTTGTTGTTAATGCTGTTATCAGATACCCCGTGGAAATGATCAGATATCCTTTGTCGCAAACACTCTTACACAAATAAGGTTCTGATTTGATCTGTTTTTCTTCAGTTTTCCTTTGCACAATTTGTTTACGAAATCGTAACTAAAAGCTTAAAATCATACAATTAATCAACTGTATAATCAGTGTTAATACTCTTCTATTTTTTCACTAGAAATGTCAGCTACAAGGTATTGAGTTAAACAATACTAATTTGAATTTGTTTTTAACCAAATCACACCAGCTCCTTTCCAATTGATAAATAAACTTTCAATAGCAAATGCTACACAAATCCCATCAATTTAGATACACATGTATATGTACACACACATACTTTAAAAGTAGCAAGTAAAAGAATTAGACAGAATAGTATGGAAAACAATCTGTTTTTCTGTACTTTACAGTACCAAAGCAATAGATCAAGCAATAATAGGTATTAATGCCTCTAGATTTAATAGGTTGGGTATGGTTTTTCACATATTATGGCTTGATTGCTTTTTGATTTTAAAATACTGTGTTTGGATAAATCATTCATATTGCACAATGCATTAGTTTACTTAATATTTATTTATCTTCCTTAATGGTTTTGCACCTATCGCCCTGGTTTCTGGGAGATGATTAAGTTTGCTTGGATCCAGTATGTTAGTGTTCTTTTCATCTTCCTGTGGGTTTTCAAGAAAATCAAGATATTTGTCTTTCAGAATCAAGTGTTGACAACAGTGGTAACACCATCATATAAGCAACACCTTTCTTGACAAGTTTCTTTGAATGCTGTGATTCCACTATGTACACTTTCCAGATAAATGTACATTTATCTGGAAATCTCATGTTGAAATTCTTACTTCTCAATGAATGCACATTGGCACAAATATTCTTCCTCAAATTTTCCAGCTAAATGAACAAAGGAGATGTGAGCAGAACAGGTTTTAAAGAGTAATTGACACTTTCCAAAGCACAAGTTACTTTTAGGTATAAAACGTTGCTCGCTGGCAGAAATGTAATCTGGTTTACATTACTATTATTCTACTTTGTTTAGTAATGAAAAACACATTTGTAAAATATTTCCTGAATAGAAAATACATGGCACTGATGCAGTAATTTTTCTCAATTATCCCTGTATGGTTTATGCAGTGATGCTATGATTCTGTAAACCAGTGTTTTTTTTTGTTAATCCACTTTTATATCAGCTAATACGATTATAGTATTGGACCAGCGCCTTTATACCATTGGTCTAATGCCATGACCATGTAAATCCAATCCTGTGTTGCTCTGTGAGCAGACCTCAATACTGTAATTCATAATAATTAAAGTAAAGGAGCATATCAACTTTGTGGAATGGAAGCATTTCGATAATTTAGAAAATCTCTGCTATGTATTCTTCTTATGAGTTGATGAATGGAAGGAAAAGACTAGCATCAGACATTAAAAGTATAATAATACGTAATGAATAGCTGAAAATTAGACTATCCCCTTATGTTTATTTTGGTATGAATAATATGTTATGGTATTGTGTTAGATTTGTGGAAGATTGATAGTTCCTCAATCATAAAAATGTATTGACACTGAAAACATCACAAAATATGGATACTAAAAGAAGCGATAATGAATGAACTTAAAATAAGTTGCGCAGCTGCATTTATTAGAGAAAGCAAGTTCAAAGATCAACACCTGTCAGCTAACCGTGACACTATCACCAGTGGGAAATGAAGCATTTTGGGGGCCTGTAGCTCAGTGGTTAGCAGTAACAACTTGCACATGTATAGTGCCCCCCCCATGCAGGGTAGCGTATGCGCTTAACAGTGACGGAGCCTGACTCTGAATTGGTGTTGGGGTAGGCGGTTGGGTGGGAGGGGGCTGGAAGCTGGCGAGGTAGCTGTAAGAAGAGGAAGGTTTTCAGGTGGGACTTGAAAAAGGGGAGAGAGGGTACAAGGCGTAGATGTTCCAGAGTTTTGGGGGCGTAGTGTCTGAAAGCGTGACCTCTGATAGTGGGGCGGAGGGTGGGAGAGACAAGAAGAACTGAGCCGCCGGGCAATGGATTGGGGGATTGAGGAGGTTGGAGAGGTAGGGAGGTGCCAGAGAGTGAAGGGATTTGAACACGAGTGAGAATCTCGAAGCCTCCCCGAGCGAGATTCCTGGCAGGGTGAACCGTTGGGCAAGTTTCCTAACTCCTCAAACCTCTGTTTACCCAGCGGTAATTAGGAGCCAGCCCCAGTTGTTAGTCAATTAATGATTCACTGTTCTGGGGTTAATACTGCTTTCAGAAAATAATAATAAATTGGTCACTTCAGTCACTTCAACTATATATGGAACACTGCTAGGCACCATCGGCTGTCGCATTTCGCCCATAAAATATAGTCAATTCACTTTACGATATATTCAGTGAAGCGCTTTTAGACGTCGCAAAGGCCTGATCAGGTGCCATCACAAATGCAAGGATTATTATTATTATTACTATCTTCATAAACCAGAGTTACAACTTCCAGCTGGCATTCGCTTTCTTATTTTGGAACAAGGCCAGGATAGTGGTTCAGGAAGAATCAAGGCCAATGGTTTCAATTGCAGCTGCTTTGGGAGACTCATCAACACACCAATTGTAAGCAACAGCATTCACCGTGCCACCGCCCATTTATACATCTGCCTGTATAGTATACTGGAGAGATTAAGTAAATTGATGCTCAGATCCTTTTTGTAACTTTACGTTTCAACAGATTTTAAAATATGAAATCTGCCTGGCTTACTTGTTAACATTCTCCCCTCTGAGTTAGAAGATTGTAGTTTGAAGCCCCATGTCGGGACTTTGAAATCATGTAGTCTGCGCTGACATTTCAATGCAGTGCTATGCTGCATTATTAATAATAATAATAATCTTTCACAGGATATATTGTAAAGTGAATTGACTGTATATTTGTGGCTGAATCGCGGCAGCCAACTACGCACGGCAGTGTCCCACGAACAGTCGTGGATTGAGTGACCAAACTATTCATGTTTTTTTTAATGAGGGATTATTATCAGGCTTGCAGGGTAAGGAAATTTACACAACGTTTTGCCCTGACTGTGATCGAACCTCGGTCTCTCTTGTGAGTGAAGAAGTGCTGTACAATAAATGGAATGCTGTATTGATAGATAATTAGTATTTTAGATATTTCTTGTAAAATGTTTGAGACAATTGTTGTATACCATTGTTGGGCAGCTCCAAATGATAATTTATTCTTGTTTATATGCTACTTTTTTATATCATGTGTGCAAACTTTTTACATTAATAAAAATTGAATTTAGATGGACATTTTGTAGTTATTTTATTAAATTATAGCTTCAGTCTTATCGCAAAATGGCCCCAGGCCCTGTGATACTTTGTATAATATTTTGTCTTGGTGTTTCACCCATAAAATATACTGTCAGTGCACTCTACAGTACTGTACTGTACTGTTTTGTAATGCATTTTGACATCTCAATAACGTGATAAGGCACCAATCAAATACAAGGAATATTTTTTTCTTGTAAACTAGCTGTACTTGTTGGAGCCCCTTCACTTCCCTACCGTTCTGACTTCCTGTCTTCCTCACTCCACTGCCCATTCCCTCTGCTCGGCTGGCTACGGCCTCGTGCATGTCCCTCATGCCCTCTGCTCCACCATCGGTGGCCACACTTGCAGCCACCGAAGACCTTCCTCTTCGATCTTGCTTACAGTGAAACTCTTCCCTCCAATAAAGCTCGCTTTTGTCCTAAGGGAACGAAGGATGGGATAGGTTTGCTTCACAGATCATTTGGGGATTATTCTATTCCGCAGATTATTCTTGTTGTTGTTGGTAACCCCCCCCCCCCCCCCCCCCCCAACCAACCCGCCACATGATTTTGGTCCAATGTTTGATTTTCATCCCTGTCATTATTCCTATGGGTGAAAACCAAATCCATTATTGTATTGCCGTTCTCATTACGATATTAATCTAAGCTTAATTTGCTTTGAAGTTTACACTGGACAAACTTACGTTTGATTTGTGGCTGATTTTACGTTCATTGTCTGGTATAAATGGTTGGAGTAAATCAAATCTGCTCATGCAGAAATCATCGATTTCTGTGTTTTTCTTTCAAGTCTGGGCTACTTTTGTAAGCGTACATCCGCCTGGAATAAGTATCCTGATTCAAACATTCAGCTTTAACCTAGGTCAATAGATTACTATGAGAAATGACCGCTGGTAATAAACTGGCCATATATAATGCAGGTGCATGAAGTGACTTGGCCCACTTTCAGATCAGGTTAACCAAAATAATACTGAATGCAACCAAATAAGGCAAACATTATACCTAGGGACATTATACCTAGGGTGGTGGGGGTGGGGGTGGGGGGGTGGGGGTGGGGTGGGTGGGGGGTGGGGTGGGTGGGTGGGTGGACAGAGTGGGTATTGGCAGAGATTTAGAATGTAAAAATGTTCCAAGTGTTTTAGTATTTGCTGATACAGACAGTCTTCTGACCTTGCTTCCAAAATGAATTCGCTTAAAATGATTGAGTGTTGTTGGATTTATGTTCCACTTACGTGAGGCAGCTCCACAGTTTTGGGGCCTTTCTTCATTTGTGAGCTAATCATTGACCTTCTTGGGAAAGTCGATGCAGTTTCCTGAACGCTGAACTTAAGGACTTGGCAATTGAATGTTGGAATCGAGACAATACTCTGCGCCCAGACTCATAGGTCCATTTCTTGTAGCAAGACTGATTTTTACAGTCTAAAGCGTATCGCTGCCTTTTGAGTGACGGCTTTATCAGTTGGAGGTTCACTGCTGGCCACAGTGCACCCTAATTAAGATGGGTATTTACGAGCATGCGTTTCACATGTCTTTCAGCAACTATCAACCCTAGCCTTAAGAGTTTCTTCATCAGACATTCGATGAGCATCATCTGTCTTCCGCAGGGTGGCAGGACCTTTGCAGGATAGCTTGAGACGGGCCAGACAACTTGACGTTTCCAGAGGTCCAAGTCCAATGGCCGCACACCAAACTTACTTGAAAGAGTTCACGTTCCATTCCAGAAGCAGAAATTTCCATTTTTTGGGGCAGTGTTTGTATGTCAAATGTTCAGTCTTGTTTGCGGACTCCTCAGCGCGGGGATGAATGGGTTTCCCCGTGTGTCAGCGGAATTGACTGACCAAATGTTCTCATGTTGGGTAATAATGTGGCAACTGCTGACGAAAGAACCGGCAGCTGCAGAGGAAGTTTTGTAAAATTACTCCGAGGCACTGTACCAGTTAAGGGAAGGATGCAAGCTCTGTTGAGCGAATCTGCTCTTTGAGCTCTTGATCTCAGCTGCAGGGTGACATCACGTGGAAATAAAGCTCTTTCCCTGAGGAACAAAGAAACAGTAGTTAGAGGGTCAAATCTGTGCTAATTCACTTAGGCTGTTCATGTTTTGTGTCAGCTTCAAGTGTGCCCAGGTTAGCCTTTCATTGGGTTCTCTCAGGTCCTAGGCATCGCTCTAGTTATGGTCATTATAGTTACAACCAGCAGAGACTTGGGATTTCATAGGAGACTCAAACACATCCCAATCCAAACTTGCTGGCAAAGCATCATAAACATGGATTCAACAACTTGCACTCAGGATAGCATCTCAGACACTTTGCAGGCATCTGAATAGTTCAAATCCAAATGAGGCAGGCGATATCTGTTGGAGGGAGGGGTTTTAAGAGATTAATAATGAATAAGGGCACTATCGATTCATACACTTACCAGCGGAAGGTTTTACCTGAGGCACTGAATCCAATGTTAGCTCACTGAGTGCCAGTTGAGATCAGCTCATGTTGAGATCTTTTGTTCCGCAAACCCGCAGTTCAAGTTTCCCCACTGGACTTTTGGATCTTCCCAGTCCTAATCCTAACTCTCACACCCTAACCCTAACCGACCGAGGTACTCCACTAAATAAATCTTGATGTTGAGACACAATTTGATGGAATCCTTGTTTTATATCAGGCTCCTGCTATAGCTGGCTGGGAATGCTTGACACCGACAATGACACGGATGAGTTTGATTCAAATAACCTCACTCCAAATATATGACGCGTAACACCTAATCATGTTCGGCCCTTTATTTTCGGAGTCTTAAGGCATTTGAATAATGCGGCTGGATTATAGTGGGTGAAAGGGAATTTAAATCTCCCCTTTATAGGGAACAAAGCACACAGCTGAATCCAAATAAATGATTTCCCAGGGTAGTACAGTTTGTGCCTTTTCCAAATGCAAAAACAATGTTTTGCAGTGTTTTCCTCTCATTCGGTAATTGAAAACCTCTAGTCTCTCGGTCCATCCCCCAACTTCCCTGATTCGTGAGCAACCGAGCCATGTCTGAAAGCTAGTCATTGTTTCAAAGGAACCCTGCAGAACCTCTGGAGGAAACACATGTATGCTCAGTGTGCAAACTTTCACCGTTGCAAAACATAAAGGATTTCCAGGTAATATCTCACCGAAAAGATATCGTGTTGAATTGAACGCTTCTACTTCTGGCGAATCATTTCCTCGAGAGGTTTTGCTTGTTCGGGCCTCGACAATACGTATCGTAACACTGAGCTACAAAAACGCTGGCCCAATAACATACGACTGCACAACAGCTAATAGTATTGATGAGCAGAGTGGTGTAGAATTTCAATTTACAGGTGGTGTCATTCGCAAGAAACAATCTGCATCAGTTCCGAGGAGATTCCGTGTCGTTGGTTTATCGAAGGATTGATTTCACCACCGTTTGGAAAGTCCTGCCGATGACAGCGCCTTGGGATGTCCTCCCGACATGAGAGGCGTTTTCCGGATGTAATTGTGCTCTTTGTTTGTTTGGTTGTTTGTTTGTCTACCGTGTTTCAGGCGTGCAAAGAAAAGAAAAATGTGTCCCAGGTTTCATCTCTCCAGCTTACTGGATTCTTACAATTTGATACGATATAAACGCGCAGAGAGAGAGAGAGAGAGAGAGAGAGAGAGTATATAAATCGTACGATTGCCTACTGTGGGTGTATCTGGCGATGTGCCAATGAATTTCCTATGACAGTCACAGTATTTATACTTTTCACAAACTCATACTTTGCATCCGTGAGATTAATTGTACGGTTCCGGCTGATACACGACATATGTGAGGTGCACTGTGTTACGTTTGCTTGATGGTTGGGTGGTGGGGTGGGGTGGGGGGGTGGGGTGGGGGGGAGTCGACCGAGCTACTTTTCTCATGTGTTTCACTGTTGGGCAGGTCGAGCACGACTGTGTCGTATTTATGTGTTCTCTCCCCCCCCCCCCCTCTCTCCCCCCCCCCCCCCTCTCTCCCCCCCCCCCCCCCCTCTCTCCCCCCCCCCCCCGCTCTCTCCCCCCCCCCCCCGCTGCCTCTGCTGATGTTGCTGGTGTTGCTGACTCACACCAGGGTATGATTTCACAGGGCGTCCGGACGCCCATGTGGTCACCCTCTCTTGTGATTGTTGGCAGGCTATGTGTGTGTGTGTGTGTTTGTGCATCGGGGGGTGGGGGGGGAATGGAGGAAACGTGACATCACATCACGAACCCGATCCAGTCCTGTGTGTGAAGCTGTCTGTCACGCTCGCCTACAAAATACACAATCACTGGCTTACACTTTACTGTAAAGTGGAGTCCTGCAGCTCAGTGGTTAGAGCGCTCGCAAGCGAGAAACCTGGGTTCAATTCCCGGTGGCGGGGGGGGGGGGGGGCGCCTCTGTTTACCTAAGAGCGAGTAGTTTGTTGCTCGATTGGTCGGTGAATTCCTTTTCAGGGGCGCAATGATGCCTTTAAAACCGAACAACAGAAATCCACGACTGTTTGTGGGAACGCTGCTGTGCACAATTGGCTGCCGCATTTGGCCCACAAAATATGTAGCCTTAAATTCGCTTAAATACATATCCGGTGTGTTCGGTGAATCGGTTTGGGATGTCAAGAAGATGCGATAAGCCTCCATATCAAGTGCAAGGCTTATTATTATTATTCTTATTCTTGAATCACTCTAAAGTGCTTTGAGACATCCTCCCAACTTGATGGGGAGGTTGTTTCAAAGTGCTTCAGGGAATAAACTGTGAATGATTATTATCTTTTGCGTTTTGGTATAGCACCATATCACTTTGCCAAGACGTCTCAAAGCCATGTATTTGAACGTAATTTGAATTAACTGACGGTGTGTTTTGTGGGCGAAACTTGGCAGCCCATTGCCCGCAGCCGTCAGTGTCCTGTGGGTTGAATCGAATAACACATTAATCATCGATTAATTAACTTTTTTTGTTTTTGGGAGGATTATTGCCCACGGAAAGAGCGATCTGTCAATCAGCCAACAACGTGGTTACAGCTAGGTAAACAGGAACGTGGAGTAAGGAAACTTGTCTGAGTTTTTGTCCTGCCTGGGAATTAAATCCAGATCCTCAGCTGGTGCGAGCATCTGGAACTAGGAATGGGGAACAACGATTCTGGCATGAAGTACATGGGTCACGCAATTAATTACCTGCCACGTTTCACCTTCAAATATACAGTCAATACACTTTACAGTATATCCTGTGAAGCGCTTTGAGACGCCTAGAAGACGTGAAAAGCGGGATATCAAACGCAATAATTATTATTACTATAGGTGCCTTCCACCCGCTTGCTCTAGGCTGCTAACACACAGATAGTGATAATCCAGATTATTTGCATCGAGAATGATCAGAAATGAAATTGACTGCAACTGGTGATGGAGTTGGCTTCTGACTCGTTTCCATCATTTCTCAAAGCTTCTCTAAAATCCTACTTTGATGAGTTTGAGTACGGTAAACTAGAACTACTGTACTTCATTGTTATTTATTTAAAAATGAATTTGAAATGATTCTCTTTGAATTTTTTTTTTTTTACTGTTGTTGCCACCAGATGCCTTTCTGTGTCTGTGGAAGACATTTTTGTCAGCGTCAGTAAGACATTGCTGGTGTGTCAAGCATTTTGTGAAAGATGTGTTTAATTTACAGTCCAGTTTACCTAAGTCTAGCATTTCCTTTCCCCTCCAAAAAACCTTGCCTCTGCCAACCCGCTACTGACAGTCTTGTCTACACTCCCTTTTCTGCCCCTATCACAAGAGATACTCAGTTTACAAGGCATGTTGATTAGCTTTGTATGTTATATCCATTTCTAACGAGATTTTAGGTAGAAATCCTGGTGCTGAGTGTGTTAATGCAATCAAATCGTGGCCAGTGATGATAAAGCGTTGTATCCTCTGCACAAGGGAATGATTTGTGAGGTTTTATTGGCATCAGGATTAGGGTCAGGCTTGGCAGGATAACACTGTACAGCGCAAACATGTACAGTGCAGCTTTAAACCTGTATTTATGAGCATTTAATTTTTTTTAAAACAACTCTTTTGCAAATGTACAGCGTTGTTAGAGATGTTGACCTTTAAACGAGGTTTCAAACCAAGGTCGGGAGACAGTAAAGACCCTGTAGTACTATTTCAGAAGGCCATTATGAGGGCTCGGAGGAGATTCACTGGGATGACTAGTTTGACTTGTAAGAAAAGACTGGTTTTCCCTGGCACAGAGAAGGACGAGAGACCTGACAGTTTCGTAAAATTATTAGAGGTTTTTGATAAACTAAGGATGGAGGAAATCTTGCGCTGCTCAATGAGTAGACTGGAAGGAATCAATTCAAGGTATTTACTCAAAGAACAACGTGGGCGATTGGGTGAATAGTTTTACACAGAGCGGTATGAAGACGTTGAACGCTCTGTGCGACTGTGTATTTTGTGGGCAAAACGCGGCAGCCGGTTTGCGCACAGCAACGGCCCACAGACAGCGATTGGAGTGAACAAAACCAGTTTTTACGTGAGGGTTTGTTGGCCAGGACACCGGGAGAAACTCCTTTTTATCTTTTTGAATAATGCCGTGGGATCCTTACCATCCACCCGAAAAGGCCATCCTGAGTTCAACGCGTCACCCAAACGTTCTGCTTAATTGCTCTCCGATTCCCAAAGGAAGTCTTACAGAATTCCAATATGTTCATCCCACCCACTTGACCAGTGAAACCCAACTTGGTAGCTAGGTGTCCTTCACACACAACAAACAAAACACCACTAACTTGTGCCTGTAGGAAACTCCAGCATTTTAAGCCATACCTGACTGTTACTCATGAAGTTGTTAATGGTTAACACACTGATTCAATCTTTTGCTAGATCACTAAGGCCGGGAAACGCATTGGCATCTTGTTATCACCTATGGATTTTCTTCCCAGCTGACTGTTTGTTTCACGGATTGGACTGTGAGCATTTCAGAGAAACCGGTTTGAGTTATCACTTCCACTCATCAACCAAACCCGGGTTAGGCTAATCCAGATTGATTGACAACCACTAACTGACCCAACAAACCCTCACCGAGTTAACACCCACTTCAGCTGATGACTCAGTTGAAGTTTGGTATCGGCTAAATAGGATTTCACATCTACTGTACTCCCTTTTCCTCAGCGAGGTAACCCCTACATTGATTTTACCATTGTGAATAATAATAATAATAATAATAAATAAAATTCCTTGTATTTGACAAGGCACTTTTCACGTTCTAGACGGATTCCTGTAGCTCAGCGGTTAGAGCACTCGCCTTACAAGCGTGAGACCAAGTTTCCTCACTCCACCCTCAGGCCTAATAATATAACCCGTGTCCCCCCCCCCCCCCACCACAAAAAGAATTGATAATAAATCGGTCATTTCAACCCACGACTGTAGGTTGTGTGGGGGACGCTGCTGTGCGCCATTGGCTGCCGCGTTACGCCCACAAATACGCGGTCAATTCACTTCACAGCGTTATCCTGTGAAGCGCTTTTGGGACGTCTAGAAGACGTGAAAAGCGCTGCGTCAAACGCCAGGATTATCATTATGATTCTTCTTCTTCTCCTTATAACTTTCTGCCCTGAATCATTTAGTTTTCGTTGGCTGAATACTGAAGTAGGCAGAGTAACCGCAGAAGTGTTTGCCTTCTGGGCAATGCCTTGCTGGTAACCTTGCTAAACAATCAACAGGAAAAAATAGGAACTGTACTTCCTTGTCAGCAATAATTTGCATTTCTTTATACAGATATATATATACAGTTTATATATATATATATATAGAGAGAGAGAGACCCATCAAGCGTTATGTAACCAGTTAGTGAATCAAATCAAGCCTCTTTGCCAATGTGTGTGTGTTTATTAGCAAATTCGTTGGATGTACAGTTCAGTAGCTGGATTTTCTCTTAGTTCTTTTGATTTCCCCAACCCCTTGGCGGGAAGTGGGTGGGATCTGGAGCTGGGGTGTGGGGCTGGGGTGTGGGGGGAAGGACTTGGGGGACGTCAGTCACTCAGTCCACAGGTAACAGAGGAGGGAAGAGGGAAAAAAAATCTCAGGCTTTATTGTTTGCTGTCAGGACGCTTTGCAACTCAACAGACGCATCTGATAAGAGGGGAAATACGACACACAACATATGTAACAGATAATATACATTAACCAGAGAGAGAGGGAGAGAGATTTCCCTCCCCACACCAAGATTACTCAGCAGCAAGAGGTAAGGAAGTTCTATCCTCTCTCTCCCTCTCTGTTTTTCTCTCTCCTTCTTTTGGCTTTGCCCATCTACATAGATTTAGGAATAATCCTTATTAACTCGAGTCGAAAACGAATTCATTCCCATTTGATGTTCTGAGCAATTGCCTCCTTTGCTCCTGTGTCGTTTGCTGCAAACGAAAGAGGCTTTAAACGCAGTGAGAACGGTTCAGAAACAAGTTAGAAAAGTTGAATGGGGTCTGTCTGTGTCTTGTCTTGAAAGTGTGAGGGACACAGGGATAAACAGGCGATGGCTGTTCGATGCCCCATCTAAAACTTCTATTTAAGTTTTCAAGCGTTTCGTCTTTTTTAAAAAAAAATACTTAAATTTAAAAAAATCAGTTTAAAAGCGGTTAAGTTGCAATGAATTGGCTTTGAGATTGTCAGGAAGTGTCTTTTTTCTCATATAAGGTAAAGGTGGCTTTTTTAAAAAAAAAATCAATGCATTGGAATTTTCTTAAATATTGTTCGATCGTCATTATTTTGGCTTATTTGGTGAGTGAAATAAATACAAGAGGTTAATGGGAAACAGATGATTCCACGTTTGATTCTCCCCCCCCCCCCCCCCCCCCCCACCTCCCTATACCCCAGTTTGTGGAGAGTGAGGGTCAGGGCTGTAATTGAAACTCAAGATTTGTTTTCCTGTCTCTGGGCAACAACAACAAAATGAACAACAAAATGACATTTGTATATCGTCTTTCATTGTGGAGGTTCTGTGGCTCAGGGGTTAGAGGACTCGGTTTACAAGCGTGAGACCTGTTTTCTAATCCAGGCAGGTCAGGGCGAAACCTTGGGCAACTTTCCTTACCGCACATGCCTAATAATAATCCCTCCCCCGCCCCCCAAAAAACCCCCACAATAATAACAATTGGTCATTTTCAATCCACGACTGTTTGTGGGGGACGCTGCTGTGCGCAATTGGCTGCCGCGTTTCGCCCACAAATACGCAGTCAATTCACCTTACAGTACAATCTGGGAAGCGCTTTGAGACGTCTAGAAGATGTGAAAAGCCGCCATATTAAATTCAAGGATTATTATTATTCTTGCCTGGAGGATGTCCCGAGGCAAGTGATGAAGGAAGACCTGCCAAAATTCTAATTGTTGTGTAGAAATTACTGCTGGATTTAGTAACCTAGGATACATCACATCCGGAACAGGTGACTTATCTACCTTGAACGCCGTCAACCTTTTTAATACTTGCTCTCTGTTTATACTTATCCTATCCATTTCCTCTAGCCTCTCCTCCGATACTGTGGCATTGGCTGCATACTCTTCTTTTGTGAAGACAGAGGCAAAGTACTCATTCAGTACATCAGCCCTGCCCTCTGCCTCCACAATGAGATTTCCTCCTTGGTCCCTAATTGGCCCCAACTCTACCTTTGACTAACCTTTTATTCTTGATATGCTTGTAAAATACCTTAGCGTTCCCTTTAATGTTACCCGCTAATCGTTTCTCGTATAGTCTTTTTATCCCTCTAATTTCCTTTTCAGTTCTCTCCTGCACTTCCTATATTCTATTTGGTTGTCTTCTGTATTTTGGGCAAGACATCATGAGCCTCCTTTTTTTGTTTTACTTTAGTCCCAATTTCCTTAGTCATCCAGGGAGGTTCGGATGCCCTACTTTTTCCCTTTGTGGGAATCTATTTGTTCGGTCCCTGAACTATCTCCTCCGTGAAGACTTTCCACTGCTCCTTAGCTGTTTTACCTGCCAATCTTTCCTTCCAGTCCGCCTTGGCGAGGTCCCTTTTTTAACTCACTTAAATTATCCTTCTCCCAGTTGAGTATCTTCACCTTTGATTATTCCTTGTCCCTTTCCATAAGTTACTCTGGATCTAATCATGCTGTGATCACTATTGCCCAGATGCTCTCCTACTGAAACCCACATAGCAGGTGAATACCAGATTCGTTGCAGCCTCTCCTCTTTCCACCTAAACCCCAACCCTTATCTATAATAATAGCCGACACGCACATATGTTCAAGCTTAGTTACCATATGAATAGTTGTTGGCTGAGGTATCCAACCACATTTCTAGGGAGTCAAACCAATTCAAGGAGAGGAGGGGAGGGGTGGGAAAAATGTTTTGACGCAAAACTACCTGAACACATATTTGATAATAATCTTCAAGTTTGATACAGTGCCTTTCTGCTCAAATTGCTTCCCATGATGTACTGTAAAGTCTAGGCACTGTGTACTTTGCAGGCAAACATAGCAGACCATTTTCTCAAAGCAATGTTGCACAAACAGCCCCCAAAATGAAAACTTGGCTTCTGACCAATGTTATTTGGGATGTATTGGCCAGGACACCTAGAGAAACTCCCCTCTTTTTTCAGATAGTACATGGGATCTTTAATGTCCACCTGAACAGACTGACAGATGTTGGTTTGTCATCTCATCCCAAGCTTGAAACTTCCCAACAGTACCTCACCCCCCCCTGCATTGCACTGGAACATCAGGTCTGACTGAGTTAATGTCCGATGTGGAGCTTGAAAGTACAACCAGAGGAGAGTGCAACCAATTGAATCAGACTGTGTTTAGACAAGTGTCTGTCTTATTGGATATTTGAAACTTCACCTGATGTACAGATTATATACTGTACATATTATATACAAACCTATAGCAGAGTAGTTACTCATAGTACAATAATTGTATTCAATAATTGAATTTGCCCGACTCAGGAACCAGACTATTGAGACTCCCTTGATTCCGAGATTCCGTCATCCTCCGTAACTCCCATTTGTGTTCTATTCCACGAGAGTAATCATCAGCTCCTCTACGTTTGCGGCTTGCAAGTTCACCCAGTGACTGGAGCGTGAATATAGACAGGCATGTGTTCTGTGGAAAAACGTCCTTTTATTCAGGACCAAAACCGCTTCTTTTTTTTTCCCCCTGAACCCCAGGCGCCACCTTGTGACACGATGGAATCCTTCATCCCGTTCAATGTTACTACCTCGTGATTTTAGCTCTCATTTAGCAACTCGGTGTGTTTGGTACAGGGTTGCCCTATAAACAGAAGTGTTAACGCAATCCTTGTACTGTATATTGTAAATATAAAAGACAGAGAATCAAATATAATTGACTTGTGGTTTATTTTGTCCTAAGTAATAAATAATAATAATCCTTGCATTTAATATAGCACTTATCACATCTTCTCGGCGTCTCAAAGCGCTTCACGGTAGTGAATTGACTATATTTGTGGGTGAAACGCAGCAGCTCAATTACGCATAGCAGTATCCCACAAACAGTCATGTACTAATAAGCGGATTGAGACCACCTACACACTCATTTCATGTAAGATAATTAATTCTGGCCATGGAACAACCTATCGGATTTGAATCGGGTTTGATCCCAAGTCTTGGAAATTAAAGATCAATACAAAAAATATTTCAGTCCATTTCGAGTTAACTTAATTTGAATTAAAACACGAGTCTCACAGTCCCTGTGATAATTGATATTTGCTGATAATTAGTATTACTAATACTGCATAAGTTTATAATTCCTTCACTTCCGTCCCATCAGTTTGGTTCTTTAATTTAATGTATTGTATGTCTAGAAGAATGTAACTTAATAGGCTTGCTCCCAATGCTATTGTGTTGAAAAATAATTGAACTGTGGAATTCTCAGTTGGGTTTGGATATTCTTAAGCGGGTGAGCTTCTGTATGTGTCAAGGCACCTTTTGTGATCAAACATAAACATTTTAAATAGCATGATGTACAATATGGTAATTAAACTGAGAGGAGAGAGCTTTTCAATCTAACCTTTTGTTTTTGATCACTCGCCAACATTTACCAACAACCAACCATATATTGGTTGGGATAGCGAGCGAGCAGCTTGTAATATCCGTGTCTGCTTACTCTTTTCCCAGGGTGTGGAACCAATATTTAATCCTGATCAGCCATCACAATGGTGAGATTAAATGTTATAGCAGCCAGCGTTGCTACTTTGATAGCGATTCAGACTTTTGCTTTAATCATCATCTATAACAAACAGAAGGTGGAGCTCACGCAAACCGAGGAGCAGGAAAGCAAAGTTCATATCCTCATCCTTTCATCCTGGAGGTCAGGTTCCTCCTTTGTCGGACAGGTGTTCAGTCAGCATCCTGATGTCTTCTACCTAATGGAACCTGCCTGGCACGTGTGGGTGAAGATGTACCAAAACAACGCCAAGATTTTGCAGATGGCTGTTCGGGATCTCGTGCGATCCACATTCCTGTGCGATATGTCGGTGTTTAACGTCTACATGCCCGAGCACAAGTTAATCTCGGACTTGTTCCAGTGGGATGTCAGCAGAGCGCTGTGCTCACCACCTGCTTGCGATTATTACCAACGAACAGATCTGACCAACTTTGCGATGTGCAAGAAACATTGCAACTCGTCGGGTTTCTTTAAAGTGGAAGAGTCGTGCAAAACCTACAGCCACATTGTGCTCAAAGAAGTCAGATTCTTTGACCTGTCGGCTCTGTATCCTCTGCTCACCGACCCATCCTTGAACCTTAAAATCATCCACCTCGTCAGGGATCCTCGGGCTGTCGTTAAGTCTCGTGACAAATCGGCGCTGGCGCTACTGAGGGACAACGCGATTATTTTGGACACCAAAGGCAAGGCAATAGATCGCAAAAACGCTGAATTGTCAAACTATCAAGCCATGATGGAAATCTGCAGAAGCAACGTACAGATCTACGAATCGGCCACGAAGAAAGCTCCGGACTTTCTGAAGAAGCGTTACATGATGGTACGGTACGAGGACCTGGTGAAAGATCCCCTGCGCGAGATTTCTGAAATGTATAAATTTGCCGAGTTGAACTTGACGTCAAAGCTTCGGTCTTGGATATACAACATCACCCACGGAGAAGGCGCTGGATTAGCGTTCAAAACAACACCCAGAAACGCCAGAAACTTGTCCCAGGCATGGAGGACTGTGATGCCATTTGCAAAAGTTTTAAAAGTACAAGATGCGTGTCGAGGGGCCTTGAATGTGTTTGGCTACCAATTGATTGAATCGGAACATGAACAAAAACTTTTATCCTTGGACCTTGTCTTACCCAGGAAGAAGTACAAGTTTAGTTGGCTGAGTGCTGATGAGACTTCAGATTAAAACGAGGCCATGATCTGGACAATCCCAACATTTAAGATTTGGTTCAATTTTTATTGGCAACTACTGTTTCGTGGGGGGGAAAAAAAACTTTTGTGAATTGCCTTCAAAGGTCCAGAGAGATTCTGAATTCCTTGGTTAGACACATCACAAGCTTGGCTTCCCCTCACCCCACCCCACCCCCATCACCCCCAAAATATTGCTTCCATACATTAACTTTTGTGTCAATGTACCAGATAGTTTGCAATCGTCGAAGTTGATTCATATCCATCTTGTAGCCAATAAGTATTCAGTAAATTCCTGATAGTTTGGTGCGGCAACTAGTTATCCAGAGTGGCTAGTTAGGTAATAGGACCTCCCGGGCTATAAGGAAGGTGCTGTGACTGGTCGGATGCACAGCCGAGATCTCTGGAGAACTGCGCTGTGCCATGCGCAGCCTTGCAATAGACGGCAGACCTCCGCGATGGTACTCCCAACATCTTGCCGAGCGCCCGGGCCAGTCACGGGATAGGGTGGAGGGACTCTGGGATAAATAAAGGAAAGACCAACAAGGTCAATTCTTGTTGAATTGAAATCGAGAGTATTGTACATAGGAAAATATTTTTTAATTTATATTTTTTAGTAACGTTTCGTGCTTACTAAGGTGAAGGAAATTGCCCCCCTTTAATATCCACCGGTTTACCCCGTGCCCCCTTGTGCTGCTGCCTTTGCGTATTTAAAACTATTGCTTCAAGTTTACCTTCTGTGCTTTCTGATTCAGTGTCATCCTAGTTGTTGAAGCATCTCATAGACCACTAATAGAGTCCCATCCTTTATCTAACTGCTCCTCGTCGAACATCCCTCTCACCACGAGCATCAGCCTTGTTATTCTCCTCAACACTGCAAGCCACTTTATGTTTCCATTTGTGAAACGAAACACTTCCGAATTCCGGTTGTGTAGATTGTTGTGTATTTGGGTTGGTCCAGATTATAAACCACCCTGTCCCCTGCGTGAAGTGACTCGGAACCAATAGGTTCTCCGAGATTTGTGTCTTATCGGGAAGTCACAGAATCCATTTTGGTTGATCGAGAGGGAAAAACTGATTCATGTATAAGTTTGATCTAGAAGAAGATAATATGAAAATGCCATTGGAGTGGCAATCATGGTTGTTGTTGGGTTTTTTTCTGATTTGTGGATTCCCCACACAAGCAAAAAAACACAAAAACTTGTGAAATGTATAACAATTATCAAGGGGGTGGCTGCTCAAGTCTTTTATCTTTCTGAGTTTCAAATGAGAATAGGTTAAAGTAGAATGTTTGAAGTAATATTTTACAATGAGATTTAGCTTGTTGTCAGGTTGTCTCAATGTTTCACTGTGGGGGGGGGGGGATCTCTCTTGCTCTGTTGTTGTCTGGAAAATTGGCTACTGGTCTTTATCATATGCTGTGATCACCATCATAAGAGATGATTTCTGCAGGCACCAAATCTCCTCTTTTCAAGTCAAAGACCGTTTTAACTGTATGGTTAAAAGCCCCAATCTCCATCCAACAGAACAGTTGCATTTTCATTTCAATTCAATAGGATGAGCTAACCACAGGGAACACAAACGAGGAGAGATTGGTTGCCTTGCCAGTTCTGAACGCACGCTGTTTGTTACTCACTCGCCTGCAGATAATTCTTTTTGTTTGTTCTCCCAAGGATCATTGTTAACAAGTTGTTCATTTGCCAACCCTGTTAGCTGCTGCATCCTTATGAAATGTTGTTAGGATGTAAAGGTGCGGTAATCACACTGTATTTATCAGATGCCCTGAATAATTGGTCAGTCAGCAATCATAGATAATTTGCAGAACCAGAATGCTAAAGGCTTTGAAGTCCTTCTGAAAGTCCAATATTATCCAACAGCGATGTCTGATTCCTGTGTCGTTTGCCTAACAACTCACTGCCAAATTAAACTTTTATCCACAGTTCAAAGGAAAGTAGGTGGCCTCACGGCTCCTCGAGAGTTTTGACAATTCACGTTACATTTGCAAACGGAATAACAAACCCTAGCTATTTGGGCTCGCATACATGAGGAGGTGCTTGAAAGCTCACAATTACAGAACACTGTAGAATCAGTCATTCCGGGTCAATTAGTGTGACTAATAACAGAATGTTACAGAGATAGAAACCTTGCTGTGAGCTCATTTCAGGCAAGATTTCTGTTTTATTGGTTGACTTTGTCTGAAATTACCTTCGCTTCTCTTCTCCACCACCAACCATCTCCTCCGTCCCCCCCCCCCCCCCCCCCCCCCCTGCCTCGTCTCGCAGATCCTCTCCTCGAACTCGCACTGCGAGGAGATGCTGGAGTTCCTCGTGACCGAAATCGAGGGAATCCGTTCTGCGGTCACTGTCCCCCCAACTTCCACCCCCCTCCCCACCTCCACCCCCACACCCCGTCTCCTACCCATCCCTCCCTCCATACCTTCGACCCCCATCTCCTCATCCTCCCTCATTGAGACCATCTCCTCGATGAAGCTCACCACCTGCTCCCTTGATCCCTTCCCCACTCCTCACCACCTTCTAACCCCTCTAATCACTGTCACTATCAACCTGTCCCCCTCATCTGGGACCATTCCCACTCTGTTCAAAACCACCACCATCCACTCCCATCCTAAAAAAGCCTTCCCTCGATGAGTCACAGCTACTAGCCCATCTCCAACCTCCCCTTCCTTTCCAAGGTACTTGAAAGAGTGGTTGCCTCCCAGCTCCGCTCTTTCCTCAAAAACGCACACTTCTCGAACCCGTCCAATCGGGTTTCCTCCCACAGCCCGGAAACTGCCCTGGTCAAGGTCACAAACGACATCCTGACCATCTGTGACCAGGGCTCCCTCTGCCTCCTCGTTCTCCTCGACCTATCCGCTGCCTTCGAAACCGTGGACTCCAGTATCCTCCTCCACCGCCTCTCCTCCCTCCTCAACCTGCCAGGCTCTGTCCTCGAATGGCTCCAATCCTATCTCTCCCACCGCCTTCACTTCGTCTCCTCCAACGGTTTCTCCTCCGGCCCCCGCACTGTCACGTGCGGCGTTCCCCAGGGCTCTGTCCTTGGCCCCCTGCTCTTCACCCTCTACACTCTCCCCCTGGGCGACATCATCCGTAGACATGGAGTAAATTTCCACATGTACGCGGATGACACCCAACTCTACCTCTCCGCGTCCACCCTCGACTCCAGGACCACTGGTGTTCTGGCCGCCTGTCTGTCTGATATCGAGTTCTGGACGAGGGCAAATTTCCTACAACTCAACGTCAACAAGACAGAAGCCCTCCTGATTGGCTCACGTCAGCGCCTCCGCACCTCAGGCGCTGACAACTTTAGTGTTCAAGGCTGCTCTCTCTCCACCTCTCCAAGCCAGTCAGGAATCTGGGCGTCTTGTTCGACCCCGAGCTGTCCTTCCTGCCCCACATCCGCTCCATGACCGGCACAGCCTTCCATCACCTCCGCAATATTGCCAGACTCCGCCACTACCTCACCCCCCACACCGCGGCCGAAACCCTCGTCTACGCCTTTATCACTTCCAGGCTCCACTACGGGAACTCTCTCCTCGTCGGCCTCCCCAGCTCCTCCCTTCACAGGCTGCAGATCATTCAGAATTCTGCAGCTCGTGTTCTCTCCCGTACCAGGCTTCACGACCACATCACTCCCCCCCTCGCCCGTCTCCACTGGCTCCTGTCACCCAGAGGATCGAATTCAAGATCCTCGTCCTCACTTTCAAGGCCATTCACGGCCTTGCCCCCCCCTATCTCTCTGACCTACTGTCTCCCTATCAGCCTCCCCCGTCCCCTCCGTTCAGTAGACTCAGGCCTGCTCCACGTCCACCGCCCTAACCCCCCAACCCTCAGGGGCCGGGCGCTCAGCCTCTCTGCTCCCACACTGTGGAACTCCATCCCGCAGCCCCTCCCCCCCTCGCTTCCTCCCTTTCCTCCTTCAAGGCCGGTCTCAAGACCTTCCTCTTCGACCGCGTCTTCGTCTCCCCCACTAACTCTTCCCCCTCTCCCACTCTCCTTCCCCTTCCCCCCCGACCCTCCCACCCCCCGCTCGGGTCCCAACCTGACCGCTCAACGCTTTGGGACGTCCTCCCGAAGTGAAAGGCGCCATATAAGTGCAATTTTGTTGTCGTCGTCGTCGTTGTCGTTGTTGTTGTTGTTGTTGTTGTTGTTGTTGTTGTTCGCACTGTTCTTTGTCGGTGTTGGATTCGCTGCTTATTTGGCACACGGAGGAAGCAGTGCGGAAAGAAAGGGAAAGTTGATGAAGGAGAGCGGGGAATGACGGTAGCTTTTCGGTCTCGTTGACCAGAGCTGTGAAGAGCCCGGCGTCTTCTCTCGTTGCAGTTTTGCGCTTGACACACAAATGGAGAGTGAAATTAGCTGTTGTAGCCTGAGCTCATTAACACTCATCAGGAACAGCTTCACCATATTGCAAACAATTGCGGCTTTACAGAGTACAGTAGAAGCCCGTTTCCCTGGCAACCCCCGGGGACCTGGCCAATGGCGGTTAAAGCTCCTGCCGGATGTTCGGCCGGGAAAACCCACCGCAAAAAAATTTAAGTTCTTTTAACACACACCACACACACCAGACTAGGTAACGGCAGACAGTGGCAGAGTATTGTGTTGGTGCTTGTTGTCGGGGCTGCTCTCTTGCTCTTCCCACCTTTCCTGGTTGGGCTTTGGAGTCCAGCGATTCTTCCCTCGACTCTACAAGCAACAAACTGAAATACTGCACCCGCGCGACAATGTGGGTTATCGGCTAGCGTTATCGGCTTGCCGCTAGTACGAGTTTGAAGTCATACGCGCTCGTTTTTTTTCGCCCGCTTGGCGTGCTCCATTTTGGGAGGGGTCGCTGGACTGTAAACCTCAACTGCAACATCGTGGCTTCAAAGCGCAACATCTACCAGCTGGGGGGGGGGGTGATGTAGGAGAGTGGTTTTGACGGTGAGTGCCAGTGCAATAATCTGTTGTTATGTTATTATTTATGCATTTACAAATGCTCCACCGCTATTGTTCCGGATAAGTTCCGGTTTATCGAATGGGGACTTCTTTTTTGGGCGTGTCGGTTATACGGAATTGCCAGTGCTTTGAGTTACGGATAAATGGGCTTCTACTGTATATGCTTGTGCAAGGTAAGGTTGATCAAGTTAGATAAAATGCTGCATTAAGATGTAATTTTACTGGGACTGTGTAAATGCACATTGGGTTTAATGGACGGTTGTTGACACTGCACTAATATAGACAAAAGTGGTAATTTTTTTGATAACTCTTCGTGAGAGGAACAAAATTGCACCTTTTCTATAGTCAACAATAATTTAATAACTAACGTATTAAAACTGTACTATTAGAATCCTTCCACGGTTTTATGCGGTTTTATTTTTATATGCCGAGATTAAGTGGAATTTTGAGGCCTTCTGGTACTTTGTGGAGCAAAGCTTGTGGAGTTCTGTAGCTCAGTAGTTAGAGCAGTCACCTTGCAAGCAAGAAACCTGGGTTCAATCCCAGGAAGGGTGAAACCTTGGGTAAGTTTCCTTACTCCACACGCCTGATAATAATCCCTCCCCCCCAAAAAAACAATAATAAATTGGTCATTTAATTCCAAAAACTGTTTGTGGGGACGCTGCTGTGTGCAATTGACTGCTGCGTTTTGCCCACAAATATACAGTCAATTCACTTTACAGTATATTCTGTGAAGCGTTTTGAGACGTCGATAAGACGTGCAAAGCTCTGTATCAAATGCCAGGATTATTATTAACCACATTTTTGTTGCAGACAGGCTATCAAATCAACTTCGTGATGGTACTGGTCATTTTCTGGCTTTGTTGAGTAACCTAGAACATGGTTGAGTTAAAGATAAATTCTTACTACACTATCTCCTTTCTTGATAGTCTCCCCTACTCGTCCCTCCAAAAACTGTAGATTATTCACAACTCTGAAGTCTATATGCTCGCCCTTACCAAGCTCCATGAACCTTGCAAGCTTTGAACTAACTCCTACTGCTGAGAATTTAAACGTTAACACTAATATTGGAGTGGGGAAGTGAAAATCAACATTTAGGCTGGGTGTTATCTACTGTATATAGCATTCAGCAGCCTTTCAAAACAGCATTCCTAGAATTTTAAGTGCAGATTGTAGGAACATAGGTGAAGGATTTTGTTTCTTTGACCTTTGCTACACTCCTTCCTCCACACAAACAGCTAATCGTTAGTCACAGTTTAAATCTGAAACGTTACAATGCTAAATCCATGTTTAATATGGTGTGGGAAAACTGGATATCTTACTTGATATGTCTTTGTAAAACTTACAACTTGTGTATTGTATATTTGGAATTGCAAAATAAAAATGGTTGAGGTTTTTGTTGTCAATGTCAGAGATGAGCACTGAGTTCTGGGGACTTTGACACATCGCTTGAAAGTCTTGACAAAGTTACAAAATTCATGAAAGATTGTGTAATCTGTATGAGCAGCTGAAATAAATTGGTTTCTTACACTTTGTGTTTAAATTAAAACAATTAAATTATGTAGAATAGGAGTAGGCTATTCAGCTAGTCAAGCCTATTGCATCATTTTATTAATTACCTTTCAATCCATCATATTTGCCCTTTCCCCATATCCTTTATTTCCTTATTTCCCAAGTACAGTATCTATCTTCTTATTAAAACTTCCCAATTAATTCTCATGAAAATAAATTTAGCTTTATTCTCCCTTCACTCTTCCAGCCACATTCACACACATACGTCCAGTTCACTGTACACACCCATACATTTAATGTACCATAGAGTATTGCGTAAACTGAGTCTGAACAAAAAGTTGGGAGTACTGTAGTTCAAAGATTGTTTCCACTGTGTTGAGAGCTACCTGATCTTCAAATTGCTTTCCTGCAGCATTGTGATAGGATTCACAAAATCCACTACTTTTGACGTTGCTTTAAATCTGACCCTGGAGCCACATTAATATGTAAACACACTGTCCACCCAAGCAGGCAATGTTGCTGCACCTGGCTGGTCAAACTCACTCCCTTGACTATCCCCCAGGGGAATCTAGTTCACAATCCCGGTTCCCATCTTTAAACTCCTCTATGTTCTCACAGCCCATCATTAAATCTGCCATTCCTCAAATCCAACCCACCCGGCCACTATCTTTGCTCAGCAAGTGCTGGCCTACTCCGTGTCCCCCCACCCTACCCTCCCCATTTATCAGCAGTTGGACGTTCTGCCCGTTTCGGGATCTCCGTGTCTTGTTTTCCTCCCCGACCTCTTTCAAGGTCCATCTCGAAACAACAGCGAAATGACATTTGTCGAGCGCCTTTCACGTCAGGAGGACGTCCCAATGCCACTGAACAATCAGGTGTGAGATCAATGCACTGATCTCAAGTAAAAGTCTTGAGATCAGCGTCTTGAAGGAGGCAAGGGAGGGAGCGAGGTGAAGGGATTGCGGGATGGGGGTTTCAAAGTGTAGGGGCAGAGAGGCTGAAAGCCCGGCCACTGATGGTAGGGCAGGTCGGGCGGGAGACATGGAGCAGGTCGGACCCTGCTGGACGGAGAGAGCGGACTGGTCGATAGGGGGGGGGGGGGGGGGTCAGTGGGTCAGAGAGGTAAGGAGACAAGACCTACCTGCTTGACCCTGCCTTTGTTCATTTCCCCCTCCACACTCCCACTGACTCCCACCGGCAGCTTGGATCCCAAGTCAGTATGGTTGAGCACCTTGAGACACCCTCCCACTATGAGAGTAAAATGTAAAATTGGATTGTATCACGTTGTGGCTCAGAACTAAGTGCCACTTGTTGTAATAAACAACCCTTTTTTTTTCCCCTCTTGAGTTTCTGCTCAATATACAGTACATGCTTTTCTATGTATATAAATGACTCTGCTCATGCAGATTCAGGAGCTGGCCAGCAAAAATATTCCACGAACATACGGAAGCCGAGAAGTGAAGTTTCTGGACAGGTGTTTCCAGTTCTGCGCGGCTGAAAATGAGCTAAACAACTCAATCCCGGTCCTATGAAGGAGGTAAGAACATAAGAAATTAGGAGCAGGTGAAGGCCATTCGGCCCCTTGAGCCTGCCCCACCATTTAATAAGATCGTGGCTGATCTCCTAACCTAATTCCATTTACCCGCCCTATCCCCATATTGTTTAATCCCTCTATCCTTTAGAAATATAGCAAGTTCAGTCTTGAATATGTTCAAGGACTGAGCATCCACAGCCTCCTGGGGTAGAGAATTCCATAAATTCACTACCCTCTGAGTGTAGAAATGTTTCTTCAACTCTGTTCAAAAAGGCTGACCCTTAATCTTGAGACTATATCCCTTAGTCTTAGATTCTCCAACCAGGGGAAAGTCTCACAGTGTCTACTCTGTCATGCGCCTTAAGAATCTAGAAGATCAGCTCTTATTGTTCTATATTCTAGAATATAGGCCTAGTTTTACTCAAACTATCCTCATAGGTCAACCCACAGGAACCAACCTAGTGAATCTACGCTGCACCCCATCTCAGGTACCGGTAAGTATGTCTTTTCTTAACTAAGGAATGGTCTCACCAAGGCCCTACACAATTGAAGGGAAAGGTATAAGGTTATAATTTTTAACCAAAAACATTTGGAAAAAAAATCAACGAGACAAAAATGAATGTTAGTTAGTCCATCAGAATTTCTTGTAATGTTTAGAATTTAAAAAAACAAAGATGTAAAGAGAATCTCGTGGGTGAGAATCCCTTCTTAAAGTCTGGGTGATAGAATTGAGACATTGGCAAAAGTTTCCTAAGGTTTCTTTTTCCCCAAAGCGTTCCTCATCGCAATAGTGAAGAATTCAGGATTTGTGAAACAACGCATCCAGTAAATGGAACCCGTGGCTTAAATTGGAAATTCCACAAAACCTGGCAAAGATCAAAGATATTTTAAAATAGTTAGGTATTTTTTTTTTCCCCCTCCCCTGTTCACACAACCATTCGAATTGTTTAGTTTTGTTTGTGGGACGTTGCTGCGCATAAATCGGCTGCAGCTAAATCCAGTCACTAGACTTGACATGGGACTCTCCAGGAATTTCCAAATGAAGTCTCCTGGACAATGCTGCAGACGGCCCACGGGAACCATAGGGAATTCTCAAAATAATAATACCTGCATTCGATGTTGCTCATCCTCATCCCTAATAATAATTTTAAAAATTGGTCATTTCAATTCATCACGCACGACCGTTTGTGGGGGACGCTGCTGTGCGCAATCGGCTGCCGCGCTTCTCCCACAAACAAACAGTCAATTCACTTTTACAGTATATTCAGTGAAGCGCTTCGAGACGCCGATAAGATGTGAAAAGCACTAAATCTTAAGGCGCGTGACAAGGATGATTATTATTCTCCCTAATTGAGACGTCTCAAAGAGCTTCACAGATTATACTGTGAAGTGAATGGACTGTAACATTTGTGAGCGAAACGAGCGTATGTTGAAATAGTGGATCAGATTTATCTGATGAGCTTCCCGTTTTGTTTCCAGTTGCATGAAATGTGCAACCTGAGCACCTGGCTGTCTTTTCCAATTGGGCTTAAAAAGCTCAGCAGTTTTATAACCTTCCTCTCGGACTTTTGGTCATGCGCCACTTCGAGGCCTCAACCCATTGGACACCTCTGAAATAAACCAGTCCACTCCCTCACCAAACACGTCTAGTTTGAATATCTACAGACTATTAATGGATTTCATCCACAGTGCAAAAGAGTCAGGTTGTTGTGAATTGTTTTGTAGCTTTGAATATTCGTATTAAGATGGATATTGAATGGTTTAGCCGGTCACAGCCAGTTCATTATTAAAAACGCAAAATACCGTAGACACAGGTTAACGAAACAAATTGCTTCTGTTGCTCAACAAAAGTACAGGTATTTATTTAGCAAATGCTGTATAACTGAGGAAAAACGGCAGAGTACACGGGATACACTTCAAAATGGAATTTCGATGCATGTGGTTTCCTAAAAAAAAACGTTGGCTGAAATATCAGTCAGTTTATGAAAAACTGGTGAAATGTCAGTCAATTAACACAGCCAGTTAACACTGGAATAACAATATAGCTATTACATTTCAATCAGAACTAGTTATGTAGAGATCTCCATCATCTTATTATGACACGGTCACCTGAAGTTTACTTTCCTTTGTAGTCTGATCATACTTAAATGAGTTCAAAGCAAATGAATCTGCGAATGGACTGAAAACTCGGATACAGGCAGAACTGCTTAATCTCACGCGCAATCATAAAACCAACCAACTGGGCTAACCCATGCGAGACTTTGTGCCTTTGTGGAGGAGGAAGAAACTGGTTTGATGCCTGAACGCTTTGTTCACTTTTAAGTTTAATATTTAAGCGTAGATGTGATTACTCCCATCTGATATTTACAGTACAACAACTGCCAGCTTGCAGTTAATGTCTTCAATACCATCTGCAGTATTACTGAGGAGAGAGAGACAAAAACTTCAGTGACCAGAAAAGCTATTGCTTACCATGTCTTAATGGGTCTGGGTGTTTGCTCCAAATAACACAGCGTTCAAATTGAAGCACACGCTTTTAAGACGGGCGAAGAAATAATAAGAAAGTAAGACTGCCATGCTATATATTCATGTTGCACAATAAATCTCAGCAGGCGGTGGTATCTCAAATGGAACCAGAAACTGTTACAGGTTTCTTAAAAAAAACAACTCAATTCTACCAACACATTCATAACTGCTTTCAATGGGTTTATGTGCCAAAAATTTGTATTGGGAAAATTTAAGATACAAGACGATGGACCCATCCAACAAGAAAGGAAACCTTTTTGCTGCTAACACCTGCATTATATTCTCCTTGGTCAATTTCACGGCAGTTAATACGGTGGAAGATAGATACAGCAACACCCTCCCTTCGTGTGACCTTGTTCAGAGTTATTTCCCCTTTAGAGGAAAACTGATCTGAGGCTCCAGGCCAATTTTTAAGATTTCGTTTAAAAAAAAAACACTAAACTGATTCAAGGTGCGGTGCACAAGGTACAATTTGGATTAGTCTGTTATTTGCGGCTCGTGGTACTTTGCCAGCACATACTCTTGCTGTCTTTAACGCCACAAATCCTACATTTACACAAAAGAGTTTGTATTGCACAATTTCTTTATGCATGAATACTTTTTAAAAAATGGCACCTCTGTATATTTATCAGAACCTCTGTTACCACTTGTTTCATGCTTTAAAATGCTACTGTGTGTGTGTGTGTGTGTGTGTGTGTGTGTGTGTGTTTGGGGGGTACTGCCCCAACACAAAAGGAAGGGGGGTGGGGGGGATAGGGCTACCACACCACCATTCTCCCTTATATTCTCCCAAAATGAATGGCGCTCGTTGTTGTATATAACCTTTGGAACTGAATTGAACAATACCACACAACAATTACATCTGTACAACAACCCTATTCGCAGGTAACTCTATTCTTTGACCATCGTTTATAACACAATACAGTCCTCTGTAAAGAGGATCATACTAGATAAATGCATCAACAGTTCTTATTGTAATCTTTACAGGATTATGTAACAATGCAGCCTCTCTCTCTTTTTAAACATTATTGCACACTTTTTTTTAAAAAACCCCACACACACAGGAGGCAGCAACACTCACTGCAGTGGGACAAAATGATCGAATGAAATAAATCGTTTGCAGAAATGAAGCGATTTTTCCAATCCCAAATACTGGATTAAATTTAACACATCCGATTAAGCATCTGATACTGAACATAACAGACAAGAATTGATTTCACCTATTCTGATTTTCAGTTCATGAATTATAGTGCATTTTTCTTTGTTTCAAGCAACAACAACAAAAAAAAAAAACCCCCCATACAGAATTGGCTCATTTTAGAAGTCTGTAAACATATTCAAATTAATTACTGCGGTACCTATATAGTTTTTGTTTTAGAAAACGTGACAGTACAAAAATATTTAAATTTTCGCAGTGCGTGAAATTCGCCTCGGAATTCGATTGGAACAAACGCAAAGGGTTTCACGGCTTGAAGTCGTCGCTCTCGGCTCCGGGGCCGGGCCTGAATTTCTTGTAGGCGAGATACACGACCACGAGAATCAGCATCTCCGACGTGGAGCTGAGAGCCACGATGAAAGGGGCTTGCGAGGCAAAGTCCGCTTCGAAACGGCGGAAGGACAACTGGAGCACAGCCAGCGCCAGCAGACTGTTTTGAACCCCGATCTCGATGCTGACGGTCTTGCACAGAGGGGTGGGCAAGCTCAGGCAGTAGGCCATGAGGTACCCGATCAGCAATCCGAACATGGGGACGGTCACCCCGGCCAGAATGATCTCCTTCCGGACGTTGGATAGTATGTCCGCTCCCATCTGGTAAGCCATGAAGAGTCCTCCAACGATCAGGATGAAACTGAGCGGCCGGATGAGCAGCAGCAGAATCTTGCTGAGCTTGGGGAACTTGTACTTGATGAGCATTCCCGTGGAAATGGGGATGGCGATGAACAGCAAGGTGATGAGGATCTTGGAGAAAGGCACGTGCAGGGTTTCGTGGACGTTGAGGACGTGGCTGTACAGACTGGACGAGAGAGGCATCATGCCGGTGGCCACCACCGTGGAGAGCAAAGTCATGGAGATGGCCAGGGTGACGTCCCCCCCCAGGAGGAGGCTGTAGAGGTAACCCCCGCCCCCCCCCGGTGTGGAGCAAGTGATGATCAGCCCGAGCGACAGGGCCTTGGGCAGCGAGAACATCCTCGACAAGCCGTAGCCGTACAGGGGCATCAGGACAAACTGGCCGACCATGCCCAGGATGACCGGGTGCGGCTGCTTGAGAAGCCTCCGCAGCATCCCGACCTCCACTTTGCACCCGAAAGCGCATTTGTTGATGAAGATCAAAGGCAGGAGGGCGTACAGCACCGGGTTCTGGGAGAAGTGGGCCAGGGCGGCGTAGCCCACGGCCTCGTCGTTGGGCGAAACTTTGATGGTGTAATCGCTGCGTTCCTCCACCACGGTGCTGCCCGCCAGGAGCCTGACCAGGAGGCCCGCGCTGCCGGGCATGCCGGACTTTATGCTGACCACGTAGCTCTTCTCCGAGGCTATAGTCTGGGCCCTGCTGATGTTCAACACCTGGAGCACATCGGGATCCAGAGACTCCACCGTCAGCTTACAGGCCATCGCGTAACGGCTCGAGATCACGATGATGCCCTGGGTGTTTTCGGGGAAGTCGAATTCCTCTGAAGAACCGTCTCCGATGTTAATGTAGTAACGGGGGGGGTCAGGGCTGCTGCTGCTGTTGGATGATGATGATGATGAGGAGGAGGAGGAGGATGAGGATGAGGAGGAGGAGGAGGAGGTGGAAGTGTCCAAGACGCAGCAGACGCCGCTGATCAATCCCCAGAACATCAGTGCCTTCCACATGTTGCCAACCCACAAGGGCAAGTCAGGCATTGCCAACCAGAGAGCACACAGGCACACACACAAATACAGGCGCACACGCACACACACACACACAGGCACACACACAAATACAGCCACACACACAAATACAGCCACACACACAAATACAGGCACACACACACACGCACACACACACACACACGCACACACACACGCACACACACAAATACAGCCACACACACAAATACAGGCACACACACACACACACAAACACAGGCACACACAAACACAGGCACACACACAAATACAGGCACAAACACAGGCACCACACACACACACACACACAGGCACCACACACACACACAAATACAGACAGACACAAATACAGACAGACACACACACAAATGCAGACAACAGTCAAAAAATAACTCAACCCTCAATGCTTTGCTTGCTGCTGGATTAGGTTTCCTTCCTCCCTATTAACACACAGTCTCTCTGTCTCTCTCTCTGTCTGTCTGTCACACACACACAAGGGAGGGAGGGAGGGAGGGAGAAGTAAACTTGACAGAAAGGTTATTGCCAGGCTCACACAGCCGCCCCCCGCCACACGCGATGGAGTGAAATGCAGAGATTGCGGTGACCCTGAGTCATTGCCACCCAGACCATCCCAGGGCAACCACAGACCCCAAACACCCCAAACACATCGACCATGTTTCTCTTCGTATGTTACTGGCTCATCCGGTTCCTCCCTCTCCTCCCTCTCCCTCTCTCTCTCTAACCAGCCAGTCTTCTCCTCTCCTCCCTCTCTCTCTCTCTCTCTAGCCAGTCTTCTCTCCTCTCCTCTCTCTCTCTCTCTCCCCCACCCACCCCACACACAATCTGTCTCCCTCTCTCTATTTCTCAGTCTCCCCCTCACCCCCCTCTCTCTCTCTCTCACACATACACAGTCTATTTCTCTCTCTCTCTCTCTCTCCCTATCTCTCACACAGTCTGTCTCTCTCTCTCTCTCTCCTTATCTCTCACACAGTCTGTCTCTCTCTCTCTCTCTCTCTCCTTATCTCTCACACAGTCTGTCTCTCTCTCTCTCTCCCTCCCTATCTCTCACACAGTCTGCCTCTCTCTCTCTCCTTATCTCTCACACAGTCTGCCTCTCTCTCTTCTGTCTCTCTCTCTCTCTTCCTCTTTCTCTCTTGCCTTCTTCCTCCTCTAGAAAATAACTTCCTTCCGGGCAAAGCTCTGGCTGTGTGGCTTTTTTTTCCCCTCTTCTTCTCTCCCCACCCACTCACTCACTCACCCATTCACTCACTCTCTCTCCCACTCACTCACTCACCCAAATCACTGTCACTCACTCACCCACCCACCCACCCACTCACTCACTCACCCAAATCACTGTCACTCACTCACCCACCCACTCACTCACTCACCCAAATCACTGTCACCCACTGTCTGTGTGTGTCTGTGTCTGTGTTTATCACCACCTCACCCAGTGATGAGGTTAAAGCATGTGACAGAGGCTTTTTTTCTCCCCCCCACAGCCTTTGTAGCCTCTGGGTTACAAACAGCTGCTGGCGTTGGCTGTGGAAAGACTGACACTGGGGGGGAGAGAGAGAGAGAGAGAGAGAGAGGGTTCATTCACATTACTGCAGCAAAGCTTCCCTCCTTCCCTCTCTAGCTGCTCTATCAATAGACTTCAACTGCGTGAGTGACGCAAAGCAACGTTGGCTGGGCTACACAACTCGACGTTATACGTTATCCCAATCCATCTGAAGATGGACGTTTCCTCTCCTCTCCCTCTCTCTGTCTCCCTTCCCTTCCCCAATTCTCTCCAGTCACTGGGTGTCAATTGACAGTCACACCTGTCTGTCTGTCTGTCTGTCTGTCTGTCTGTCTATCTATCTATCTATCTATCTATCTATCTATCTATCTATCTATCTATCTATCTATCTGTCCAAAATAGGAATTCATATAATAATAATAATTAATAACAATATTATTATGATATAAAGGGTTCATTTGTGTGAGTCGCTGTTGGGATGTTTTATTCCTCCTCCCCATCCCTTTAAAGGTCGTTTGTTTATTTATTTATTGGGTTAAAATCGAAAACCTTATTCCCCCCCCCCCCCCCCCCCCTCCTCCTTTTCCTCCTACTGATTGTTATTCGCTCTTGTTAATGAAGGCTGCTGTTGAATCAGCAAGATCATACATAGTAACTGCTGGGAGCAGGTTCCCTGTTGGTATCTGCATAATTCATCCGGTTCATTTATTTTTGATGTTAAATCTCTTTATAGTTTTTTTTCTCTCTCTCCGGGGGGGGAAACTCGGTCAAGTCCTCGCCTCGCAATTGCGCATTAACCCTCACAATACCCAAAGCCATTAGGGAGGAATCCGACAGTGTTTTTAAACATATGTTTCTATTTATCATGCGTTTTGATTTTGTCTTACTATTTGCAAATACACTTTCGCGCTCGAGCCCAGCGCCCACATAGTTGACATGACTTACAGAAACGCGAAGGTCTGTTTCGATCCTTGCGATTTCCGAACAATGTAATCCTTGTTCTAATGATATATAATGCTATAATGATATAGCGCTTTTCACGTCTTCTAGACGTCTCAAGGCCCTTCACAGAATAAACTGTAAAGTGAATGGACTGTATATTTGTGGGTGAAGCAATGTCATCCAGCTAGGGACTAATCAATAATAATAATCAACAAATAACAGGGTGACCCACAAATGTGTGTACTGCCTACTCTCTCTCTCTCTCTCTCTCTCGAGCTGAAGGTTTGTAGTAGGTTTGATATCAGCCAATGTCGTTTGTAAATAGATTTGTTTCGATGCGCAACCTGGAATCCGATAGTGTCATAACTCTATGCCAACTCTGTGTGGGGGAAAAAAGAGGAATTCCCTGGAGTGCTTACACCTACTGTAGTCTCCGGTTAAGGTCAGGGGAATATATGTTGTATAACAACCTTAAATTATTAATATGCACTAGCCAAAGGCACTTGCAACTTTAACCATACATATTAAAATGTCGTTTGCATCCCAGTTAGACTAACATTTGACATTTATTAATATCTTGAATATATATATATATAGAGAGAGAGATATACTGTATATATGTTCACATCTACACGCATCTCCTTGCAGACCCATTTACTTCAACTCCTCGTTTATTACTGTGTGTCTTATGTCAGAATATTTGGATAATCTGAAGATTTTTCTCCCAAGGCATTTGAGGAAATTCCATTGGTGGAGGAGGGGGGGGGGGGGGGGGGGTTGACCTAATTTACAGCATAAGAATGAAGGCAGATTAGCCTATTTACAAGATGCTTTGCCATGTTCGCCGACAATTAACACAGTAGTTACAGTAAGTCCTTTGAAGCTCCCTCATTACCTCAGTCCTTGCCAGACTTCACTGGCTCTCTGTCTCTCGGAGCGGATCGATTTCAAGACCCTCACTCTTGTTTTCAAATCCCTCCACTCCTCTGCACCCCCCCCCCCCCCCCCCCCCCCCCTACCTCTCTGACCTCCTGTCTCCTCACAACAGCACCCGCTGACTTCGCTCTACCGGGTCTGTCCTCCTCCTTGCCTCCTCCAAAATGTGTTCTAGCTTCAACCACCCAATCTCTCAACCCATTCCAATCATCAATTATTGATTGGGTAACAAAACACTTTAATTTATGTATTAGTATTTGCCCTAAAATTGCCCTTAGCAACCCTAAACCTCTGTCCTTTTGCTCTGCTTTCCTGGTGCATCCAAATGTACTCACCTCCTCAATCCCATTTAAAATCTCACAAGTGTCTGAATGGTCCCATAAGTTGTCTTCTTACAAGACCGAAGAGCCTTAACTTGACTAACCATCGCTCTCAACAATGAGAGTCATTCTCATTGCTCTCCTCTGTATCGCAGGCCCGGGAGTGCTTATCTCCTGGGTTACCAGGATTTTATAGAATAATAATCTTTGCATTTTGATAACACGATATGGTTCACTCAAATTTGATCACTGGCATCCATGACTGTGTATGAGGCACCGATGTGCACAATCAGCATCAAAACCACTTTACGAAACAGTATCTTCTGGAAGCGCTTTGAGATTGCTCAAAGATGTGATGAATTCTTAATGACTATGTCTACCAGTGCAGCTGCACTCAATCGATTTGGCATTACAGGCGCACGTGCCATGTGTCTGTTTATTGCTGCCTCACACTGGTTTATGGTGGTGAGTCATTTAACACGTGCAGCTCTTATGCAACCATTCCTATCTCGTGCACACAGTATATGTGCCTCCTATTCTATATATGAGGTATCTTCCATTTAATTGGGTAGAACTTAATTTGTCAGTTCTGTGTATACCCAGTCCAGCTAACTCAAGTCCTATGCTGCCTCCTCTGATTCCAGTTCTCTCCAACATTTAAATCTAATTATAACAGCAACAACAACAAAATGACATTTGTATAGTGCCTTTCACGTCAGGAGGATGTCCCAAAGCGCTGGACAGGTTACTGCTTCAGACCCGAGCTAAGGACGGGGGGAGGGGGGGGGGGGGGGGGGGCGGAGTTGGGGGGTCGGGGAAAGGAGTCGCCAATGGGACCATCGAAGAGGAGAGTCTTGAGGGCGAGGCTTAAAGGAGGCCAGGGAGGGTGTGAGCCAGAGGGACTTCGGGATGGAGTTCCAGAGGTCGGGGACAGAACGATTGAGGGCTCGCCCGCCAATGGTTGGGGTGGCTGGGTCGGGCGACGTGGAACAACAGGATAAACTGTGTTAATCGTACACAGGCATCTTTTTCCAGTAATCTTCTTGCCGATTGATTGGTATTCTTGATACTCCGTTCGGAATGACCTCAAGGATATTAAGCTGCAAGACCGATTTCTCATCAGTTATGCATTACATCCGCTCAGTAACACCATCCAGACCAAGCAATGCAGACAATCAATATTGGGAATGACTTGACGCCTGTCAATATAAATTACAAGTCGAAAATAATGTGCTTCCGCGGGTTTATTATCGAATATTACGATAATCCTTGCACTTGATATTTCTCTTCGTCAGTCGTCAAAATTGTGAAATGCAGTTATTGTGTATTTTTGTCGTTGAACGTGGCAACCAATTTGCGTGTTGCAATTCCTATAATTAGCCTCGAATAAAAATCTGGCAGATCTGGCTTATTTTCAGGAAGGATTCGGATCTCTTGCACCCATTTCAACCCGTCGCCAAGATTTATTGATTCAGGGGGTTCGCAAACAAACCGCTTTAAGCGGCGGACGCGTCAAAGTATACGTTTCGCCGCTGGGAAGAACTCTGCACCTCGCTCGTCACTTGAGACGCAGCCTTGAAATAGGAGCTCCTGTGGAGCTCCTGTGGCTTAGTGGTTAGAGCACTTGTCTTACAAGCTGGGGAGACCAAGCTGGGGAGACCTGTGTTCGAATCCAGGCAGGTCAGGGCGAAACCTTGGGCAAGTTTCCTTACTCCACACGCCTAATAATAATCCCTCCCAAAAAAAACACAATAATAAAATTGGTCATTTCAATCCACGACTGTGTGTGGGGGACGCTGCTGTGTGCAATTGGCTGCCGCGATTCGCCCACAAATATATACAGTCAATTCACTTTACAGTATATTCTGTGAAGCGCTTTGGGACGTTGACAAGATGTGGAAAGTGCCATATCAAATGCAAGGATTATTATTATTATTAGGAGACTCAATGGTGAGGTATTTGAATTACCGTTGAACTACCTTGAATCGGAGCCAAAGGGGGGGATATCTTTGAACACACAGGTTTAATTGATTCTTTTGAGTAGAATTTTACTACTGCGAGGAGAGGACAAACGTCCTACGCAATTCAAGGACAAACAATGCTGAACGCTTGGTGGATAAGTGAGGGTAGACTTCAGATTCAGATCAGAATTACTTTATCGCCTAGTTATGGTGGCAGCAGCAAAAACAAAATTACATTTATGCCACCTAAGTGAACAATTCTGATTATACTAACAGTTTCGCTGGATTTATAAATGTGATTTTTGTTTGGGTCATGAGATCACAATAGAGGGTCCTGTAACTCAGTGGTTAGAGCACTCGCCTTGCAAGTGTGAGACCTGCGTTCGAACCCAGGCAGGTCAGAGCGAAACCTTGGGCGTGTTTCTTTACTCCACATGCCTAATAATAATCCTTCCAAAAAAAACACACAAAAAAAACTGGTCATTTCAATCCACGCCTGTTTGTGGGGGACGCTGCCTTGCGCAATCGGCTGCCGCGTTTCGCCCACAAACATACAGTTTACAGTATACTCTGTGAAGCGCTTTGAGACGTCGATAAAATCTGAAAAGCGCTATATCAAATGCAGGGATTATTATTGTTAAATTCAGATGAAGAAGGCTCTAACCCTAATACAATGGCCTTAACTTTTTCCAGAAGACCCACCCGTCCGTCCTCCTATCAGAACATCAAGCTGTTGAATGGAACAACTAGATGGAATGCTGGTTTGTCAGTCTAACAGGAAATACTAGTATTTTAAATATGTCTACATATTTTCCATGCAGTATCATTGCTAATCTCAGACCAGCTAAACCGTGTGTCTGGCCTGCAGAACATAGAGTATTTCCAGCCTTGTTATCTGATGATGGCACCTGCGTTTGTTTCCCTTACACAATCTTCTGAAATATGTAATTATTCCTGAACTGAAAATTAATCGTTTTGATTTGATATCAAATCCCTTTTAATCTCATTGTTCTGACACGATGATTCATCAAATGGCGGGACCAAAAGCAATCCCACTTCTGCCAGTCCCCTTTCATTATTATTATTATTATTATCCTACAATCCTATCCTTATTCCTAATATTTGTTCCTACTCGAATGATGTCGCTGCGCTTTACAGTAGATCGTGCCGTGATCACATCTTTCCAGAATATCTACTCTTGATGTTGTTTTTCCATCACAGCATCAAACTGCTTTTTAGTGTCCTGGTCTCAAGCACTCCTCCCTCCCTGCCGCCCTGTCCCAGTCCTTAATGACACAGCGGATGAAAGAGACACACCCTGGTTTCTGTTCCTGAAACAAGTCTTTCAGCTAAAATCGGTCATGGGTATTTTGAAGGATGAGGCGGTGTTCAAATAGTGTGTGTGTGTGTCTGTGTGTGTGTATATGGTGGTGGGATAGGGAGGGTCTGTGTGAGGGGGGTAGCTGTATGTGGGGTGGGGGGGGGGGTTGCCGTTTGTTGCTAAGCGAAGACGAAGATGAAGGTGAGTGTACGTGGGGAGGGTCAGTGTGAGTGCGTGTGCGCGCAAGTGTGTGGGGTCAGTGTGTGCGTGATTGTGTATGGGTAGGGGGGGGGGGGGGGGGTCAGTGAGTGTGTGTGTGTGTGTGTGTGTTGTGTGTGTGTGGGGAAGGCGATAGCTGTAGTCCTGCAGCTGAGTGGTTAGAGCGCTCGCCTTACGAGCGTGAGACCCGCGTTTCGAATCCAGGGGGCAGGTCAGGGCGAAGCCTTGGGGGCAAGTTCAACTTACTCCACGCGCTTATTAATAACAATAACTATAATAATAATCATCAGCATCATCATAATAATCTCTCAGGTGGAAAAAATCCCACAATAATAAAAAAAATGGGTCATTTTCAATCCGTGACTGTTTGTGTGTGTGTGGGGGGGCGGGGGGGGGGGGGGGGGGGGGGGGGACTGCTGCCCCTGGCTCGGGCCTGGGATGCCTCACGGTGAAGGCGCTCCGGGACGCCATGCGGCGTGGAGGGCGCAATAATAACCAAAGTTGTTGTTGTTGTTGTTGTTGTTGTTGTTGTTGTTGTAGCTGCGTTTCGTCCACAAAATATACACAGGACAGGACAGGACAGGACGGTCAAGCGGCTTTACAGCGGGTTCCCTTGAAAGACGCATCGAGACGTCTGGAAGACAAATGCAAGGATAGTTTATCATCATCATCATCATCATCATCGTCATCATCGTCATTGTTATTGATGAAAGGTCATGGTTAAAAAAGATGGGTAGCATAATAGTAGCGCAGCGCGCGTGCGCAGCAGCGGGCTTTCCCTCCCGCCCCCCCCCCCCCCCCCGCCGCGTCATTTCCGGCGGGCTGACCCCCCCTGTTCCCGCCCCTGGAGCGGCGGTTTCCGGTGACGGTCAGTGACGGTTGGTGACGGGCTCTCGCTGTGGGTTTTCGGGCCCAGGTTCCCTTCCCCTCAGACGGTAGGTTCACCCCCCCCCCACCCCCCCCCACCCCACACACACCCCGCCTCAGGCCCCGAGGCTGGTCCCGGTGTGGGGCGGGGGGGGAGGTGGGGGGAGGGGGTAGTTCCGGGAAGTGTTGTGGTTTTGTTCCTAATTCACTTCCTGCTTTTCCACCCTCTCGTCCTTTTTGTGTGTGTGGGGGGGGGGGGGGGGGTTATTAAGGCCTTAAAACCTCCCGCCACACACATACACACACATACACCCTCACACACACACACCCTCACACACATACACACCCTCACACACACACACACACACATACACACCCTCACACACACACACACCCTCACACACACACACACATACACACCCTCACACACACACACCCTCACACACATACACACCCTCACACACATACACACCCTCACACACACACACACCCTCACACACACACATACACATACACACCCTCACACACACACATACACACCCTCACACACACACACACACACATACACACCCTCACACACACACATACACCCACATACACACACATACACACCCTCACACACACACATACACCCACACACACACACATACACACACATACACCCACACACATACACCCACACACATACACACACACACATACACCCACACACACACACACCCTCACACACACATACACACATACATCCACACACACACATACACACACACATACACATCCTCACACATACACCCACACATACACCCACACACACATACACCCACCCACACACACATACACACCCACCCACACACACATACATACACACACATACACACCCACCCACACACATACACACACCCCACACACACACACACACACACACACACATACACCCCCCCCCCCACACACACACACACACACACACACATATATAATATATATATATCTATATATGTATAAATGTATATATATGAACTTGTATTGACACGAAACCAATATTAAAAGTGATTGAAACTTTGGGCCGAAGGAGGAATATAGTGTGTCCTTAGTCTGTCGGTGTGTGTGGGTGTATGGGTGGTTGTGTGTGGGTGTGTGTGGGTGTGTGGGTGGTTGTGTGTGGGTGTGGGTGGTTGTGTGTGGGTGTGTGTGGGTGGTTGTGTGTGGGTGTGTGTGGGTGGTTGTGTGTGGGTGTGGGTGGTTGTGTGTGGGTGGTTGTGTGTGGGTGTGTGTGGGTGTGTGTGTGGGTGTGGGTGGTTGTGTGTGGGTGGTGGTGTGTGGGTGTGGGTGGTTGTGTCTGGTTGTGTGGGTGGTTGTGTCTGGTTGTGTGTGGGTGAGGAATCTGCTCAGCTTGAAGACAAATGTTTTTTTTGGGGGGCAAATTGATAACGATTGCTGTTTATTCGCTTTTTTTTAACGTGGGTAGGTATGTGTGTGTGTGTGTGTGTGTATCTCTACCTGTACTGTATGACTGTATGGGTGTGTTCTGGGTGTAGCTCAGAGAGTTGCTCAGGTGCGAGCGCGTTCGCTGTTTAATAACTTGGCGCTGTCTAGTTTTGGGGGAACTAACCAATACTTGTTTTTATGGGCGGGTGGGGGGTGAGGGGTGAGGGGTGTGGGGGGGGGGGGGTGAAGGAGCTGCGAGTGAATCTGGTGTTTTGTTTTCTTTCCTGAACGTCGAGATCGAAACGTATTTAAAGCTCGGCGGCGACCGCAAAGTTTCCGCCTGTTTATTTTGGGGTTTGTGTGTGTGTGTGTGTGTGTGTGTTGTTTTTGGGGGGGGGGTGGGTTTCTTTTTGAAAACAAAAAGGAGAGCAGCGGTTTTCCTTGGGCCCATCCCTGATCTGTGCATTTGTGACATGTACTAACTTTCGACGCTCTGACCAATTTGATGAGGCTTCGTGAGTGTGAGAGTGAGTGAGTGTGAGAGTGAGTGAGTGTGAGAGTGAGAGTGAGTGTGAGAGTGAGTGAGTGTGTGAGAGTGAGTGAGTGTGAGAGTGAGTGAGTGTGAGAGAATGTGAGAGTGAGTGAGTGTGAGAGTGAGTGTGAGAGTGAGTGAGTGTGAGAGTGAGTGTGAGAGTGAGTGAGTGTGAGAGTGAGTGAGTGTGAGAGAGTGTGAGTGTGAGAGTGAGTGAGTGTGAGAGTGAGTGAGTGTGAGAGTGAGTGAGTGTGAGAGTGAGTGAGTGTGAGAGTGAGTGAGTGTGAGAGTGAGTGAGAGTGAGTGAGTGTGAGAGTGAGTGAGTGTGAGAGAATGTGAGAGTGTGAGTGTGAGAGTGAGTGAGTGTGTGTGAGAGTGAGAGAGTGAGTGAGTGAGTGAGTGTGAGAGTGAGTGAGTGTGAGAGTGAGTGAGTGAGTGTGAGAGTGAGTGTGAGAGTGAGTGAGTGAGTGTGAGAGGGAGAGAGAGAGAGACGTCACACACCCCGCCAAAGTGAAGGGCCAGGGTCGCTTTAACAATCACTGTGCGATTGCTAGACGTTGAACACCGTAACGTAGACACACAGTTAAGTGTGATTTTGCCAGTGTTAGAAACAACGAGACTTTTGGCAGGTGAATTGCTGAATGGGTGGGTGGGTGAAAAATATGCTCAGTTTGGTTAAAAAAAATGTGGGCAAATTTATTTTATTGCCTTTTCAGTTTTGTCCCTTCCTTCATTTTGTTTTGTCAACCTTAAGACCCCTCTGTTTCAATTTGCAGTTATTTTATGTACTGAATTTTTTAAAATAAAGGGCTGTAGGGATTTCATCTGATTTAATGATCGGATTACCCTGACATCCACCCTATTTTATAAAATATTGATGGGTAGATGTCTTGTTTTATATCATTTCCTGGGTAAATTCAGACTACATTATATGCAAATTGTGTTATAATTTGAATGTTCGAAGTAGTTCCGTTTAGCAGCTGACTGATTTTTTTTTTGAGGGGGGCCAATGTGAGCCACAACAACAACTTTCATTTATATAGTGCCTTCCGTGTCGGCGTCTCAGAACGTTTAGCGACGACTGACTCCGATCCAGATAGTGACAGTAAGCGTGGTCGAAGAGTAAAGTATTCAGATGTGACCTGAAGATGGGGAAGGAGGGTGCGAGGCGAAGGGGTTGAAGGACGGCGATCCAAAGTTTGGGGGCCTAGTGGCTGATGGTGGAACTAGAGTGAATATAAAACGTGATGATGATGAGTTTTCTTTTTCTTTTATTGCAGATAATTCCTAGGAATCTAAACATTTCACAGATCGATCTCTTCCCATTAAGATCAAGCCATGTTGGGATCAGGATTTAAAGCTGAAAGGTTACGGGTCAATCTGCGGCTTGTCATCAACCGCCTTAAACTACTGGAGAAGAAGAAAAGTATGTTTGTCATTAAGAAAGCAAATCTGTTCTATTTAAGCTAAAGTTGTTCAGTTTGAAATTGCTCACTATCACTGTTTTAATCATTTTGCTTTAAGGTAAAATAACTTCTGAAGTTGAAGGAACTAGCCAGTAAACTTTTTATGTTGCCTATTGGTCAAAGTAAATCCTAACACCTGAACCAAATGGTCATTCTCATCAAAACTCACGACAAATATTGTTTAAAGTGTCGAGCATTTAAACATAAATTTGAAAGATTTTGCAAATGGGCGGTATTCCGTTGAAATATTGCTTAAAAATATCGATCAGTGGATATTGAATGGTGTGTAATTTTTGTATAATTTATTTATCTGATATTAAAATTTGTTCGTAAGCTATTTAAACCAAAACCGAAGCTGAATACTGCATATAAATTTTCCTTTTCCCATTTGGAAAAACATTGATTGGTCATTGTGTGGTTATTCTGTTACAGCTGAGTTAGCGCAGAAAGCCAGAAAGGAGATTGCCGATTACCTTTCATCTGGAAAAGATGAACGGGCTCGAATCCGCGTCGAGCATATTATTCGTGAGGACTATTTGGTGGAAGCAATGGAGATTCTGGAGTTGTACTGTGATTTGTTACTGGCACGCTTTGGCTTGATTCAGTCAATGAAGTAAGCAGTTGCTGCACAAATTCGATCATTGTACAGAACTTGCAAACTTTGTTAATATTGTGTTGTCACCGGTGGTGCTATCAAATTTGCCTTAATTAGGAAACAATGTCAGTGTTCCTCCAGCGGAGACTTTGCGTTGCAGAAGCTTTGCAGAAATTGTAGCTTAAGTTGAAGGCTGTCACTGTATTTGTAATCAACCTTATTTTATTCCTTACGCATTAGGGAGCTTGACCCAGGCCTGGGTGAGTCTGTTTCTACTCTGATTTGGGCAGCCCCACGACTCCAGAGTGAAGTAGCGGAACTCAGAGTTGTAAGTACTTTTCATGGGTTAGAAATGATCTATGGTCTCCCTATGCCCCTTTTCCACTCAGGGAACTGGACCCTGGTCTGGCAGAGGCAGTCTCAACACTGATCTGGGCGGCCCCAAGGTTACAGTGTGAAGTAACAGAATTGAAAATAGTAAGTGGAGAGAGACCGACCGTGCGTGTGGAATGCACCAGTGTTGCTGTGCTCATGTCTTTTTATTTTTGCATGGAATTCACATGCATGGGTTTGAGGAAAAACAATCGCTTCTGTCTGTTTCAAGACGAGAAACCCTATTCATTCCATTTATTATTACAGAACCCTTTTTAGTCAGGTTTGCATCCGTTTTTTTGGTTTGCATAGCTTTCAGATAATGGGTAAATGTTCTTCGGGATTTTAAAATGTAAGATATATTTGACACTTAGTCACTAGATTTATTTGGGTAAACATTCCTACCTAATTACTATCATTAGACAGCTCCAAGCCATTTAGAATTGCACTTATTCTCAGTCATGTGTAGGGAACGGTACGATTTGAACTTCCTATAGATTTGCACTCGTCATTCCAGTAACTGGAGAGCACTATGCAGAATCCCTCCTATATTCCTCTGTGGGCTGACCTTTGGTATCTGATTACATATCTTTCTGATCCCTGAGGTTTTCGGATATCGTATGACCACAGACTAAAAGGGATACAGAGGAATAATTAATAAATTGATGGAGGGTTTTAAGAAGCACACGAGCAAAGTGTTTGACATGTTCCAATATTAAACAATCTGCTTTTGGATGACCCATCGTGAAATTGCTTAATTGCTCCAAATCTTCATGGTAGCTGCTGATTTTTAAAAACACATCTATCTGTATGTTTTTAAATCTTTGATTTTACCATCTCTGTTTAAATGGAAGAAAGAAGTGTTATTAGGAAGGTAAAATGAGTTGACATAAAATGCCCCATATTAAGAAGTGGCAACCTTTTCTTTAAGGTAATTGTAAAGTAATTTCTTCAACCTGAAGGAGTTCAAATGGAAATATTAATAACGATATGACTGATCTAGATATAATAATCCTTGCTTTTCATATAGTGCATTATCATGTCAAAACTGCTCAGTGTGCTTCAACAGATTTTTTTTCTATAAAGTGCGGTGATTGTATATATGTAGGTGAACGTGCACGCAGTAAATTCTGATAAACAGCCATGAAATGCATGAGCAGTTTTTTTTTGTGTGGTAGACTGTTGTCCAGGACACTAGGAAGAAACTCCCTTCTCTTTCAGGACCAAGGGTTATCCTATTTGAAGGACAGCGCCACCGACAATGTGACGCTTTCCTCGTAGTGAGCTGAGTGCATTTTGTATTTGATGACTTTTCTTTTTATTGTAGGTTTCGGACCAGCTCTGTGCCAAATACAGCAAAGAATATGGAAAGCTCTGCAGGACAAACCAGATTGGGACGGTGAACGAAAGGGTAAAAGTCCGCTTTTGTTTTCAGGACAAGAACCGGTATTTATAAAGCAGTATTCACGTAGGGCGCTGATCCGAACCACTTCACGGGGACAGACAAAGAATGCAAGACAAAGGGAGGGAGGGAGGGAGGCAGTTCCAAAGGGCGGTGCCAGGATCTAACATTTAAGTGAATACAAATGTTAAAAGTGACCTGTTCTGCCGAACGTGAACATGTATTAATCTTGAGAAGCCGTATTATCCCAGCCAGCTAATGTTTTGCTGTTCAACAAATGTGTAATGCGTGGAAATTATATAAATATAATAACTGGTTAAAGAAATTTATAGAATCTTTCTGCGTTTTAGTGAGAATCTGGGATAATGCTGGTAATTGGCATTTAGGTCTGTAGTGTTGATCATCAGCTAGATTTGTAACTGGTTTACAATTATATGCAAGATGGTCCTAATCTTTTCATACGAGTCACACTGTTTTCTAATATTTGTTGACCCTTTCTAGCTTATGCACAAGCTAAGTGTGGAGGCACCACCAAAAATCTTGGTTGAGCGATACTTAATTGAGATAGCCAAGAACTACAATGTTCCCTATGAACCTGATGCTCTTGTCATGGTAGGTATAGCTGGAGTTTGTTTATAGTCAATGATGAATTCTACGCGCTATTGGAGAACCTGCAAATTGTTGTTTTGTTGTGCCCTTAGTCCTCGCTTAATATCGCAGTTGTGTTTGTGAAAAGTGCGACTTTTAAGCGATACGACGTTATGCGAACCCGCGCAAGAACACCGGACATTTAGAGTCTATATACGCCTACGCCACCCAAAGTCATTTGTTTCTACCCGTGTGAGCGACGTAATAGCGAACGTCGTAACATGAAATGAATATATGTTCCCTAAGTATCAGTAACGTAATAACAGAACGACGTTGACTGAAGCAACATTAACCGGAGTCTACCTGTAGTTTGTGGAGCTTTATTGTGATAAAGACCCTTTAAGCGATACAGGGTCCCATTTTGCATTTTTTGCAATGGGATTGCTTAATAAATAGACTGCACCACAGCAGATTGTCTCTGGGTTGGCACAATATTTAGTATTGCCCCCGAAACCCCATGGCCGCGTTTATATTACAATCCACATTATATTTTTAGAGCGAAGCTCCCGTTGGAGTGGAAGCAGATTTGATCGATGTAGATAACGATGACAAGAAGGGTGGTCAGGGCGGAGGTGGAGGTGGAGGCGGAGGCGGAGGCTACATGGGCCCCCCAATAGGCATGCCAATGCCCACTCCATCTGTTCCATTCTCCTATCCTCCAGGAAAGGTATGTTTTTCAACCACATGTTTGACAGTTCAGGTTTTTATGGTCATCGTAGCACGTGAAGTTAATTTAATACTTGAATACGTGATTACTGAAGATATTTTGGAGGGTTCGAAATTTGCTTCTGTTTTTCCATCAGATAATCAGTTTAGTTTCGGATATCTCTCACAAAAATCCAACTAAATACTGTGCTGTCTGTCACATTTTTTGCCATGGATTTGTGCTAAGAAAAAAAGGTGATTTTTCCATCCCTCTCCCCACTCCCCCTGCCCCCCCCTCCCCCAGATCGTGATTTGTGTCTTGACAAGTCCGAAATAGAAGCTGGAGGGAGGAATGCTAGGTATATGATCGGTGGAACCCTGTCTTCTATTTGTTTTCTAGGAGTTTAATGGTTTGTCTGTGGACACTTATCAGCCATTCACCAATTTTCAACCACCCCACATGGGAGGTCACCCTCCTCCGATACCATCAATGCCACCAACCTATGAATCTGTAAGTTGAAGATGCCTTGAACCAAAAGACCTGATTCTGGCCAAAGGGGAGAGTCGAATATTTCTGATCAGGGAAGAAATGGTTTGAATTTTATTTTGCAGTGTTGTGGGTCACAAATCTGTTTTGCTTTTACTGCTTTACATTGTACTTGGTTTGGGTCATAAGTTTACTCCTAACCCCTTTGTGATGTTCAGATTAGCATACTGCATTTAAATTAATGCTTGGTATAGTTTTAAACAAGGCGCGTGCTTGCGTTTAATGAGCAATATTTATCCCACGATTGGGGAATAGCTGGATTGTACTCATCACTTTGGTAAAAAAAAAATTATCCCAGACCTTTCATAGTCTTTCTCAATAGTGTTTTGTTTAAATGTTAAAAGATAAGCATTTAAAAGATAAACCTTTTCCTTAAACAGTTTCTCTGTGATGTTTGGGAATGGAGCTTTCATGGCTTCTTGTTCTGTCGTTGCTTTGCATTTTGCTTGCTTGTAAGCAGAGCTTGCTCCAACGATCTCTCCGTCAGCAAATCATTTTTCTGCCATTCGTAATTTGCTGTAATTCGCGGAAACGTATCTGTTACTGATAATCGATGCTGTTTGCAGATTGACGATATGAAGAATATTGACACTATGTTTCCTGGTTCAAAGGTTTCGGGTAAGCTGTGCTGTTTTTTTTCTTAATTTTAATCCGTTTTTATAAAATTCACTGCGATGAAGATAGTCGTCTGAAGTAACTAGTTTTTTTTTTATTATTCAGCATAGAATAAATCATTTCATTGTGTTGGTCCCTTTAGACCCAAATCTGGCACAGAGACGCATTCCTCCTGGGGCAGCGGCTTCCAGCGACTTCATTTATGACAACGTGGTCCTTCCAGAACTGCCCTCTGTGCCCGACTCTCTCCCAGCGACATCTGTCGGCGCCAACTCCGCAGCTTCAGAAGACATTGATTTTGATGACCTGTCTCGCCGATTCGAGGACCTGAAAAAGAAAACCTAACTTGCTAATCCAGAGAGTTCTTTGTTTTTTTTGCGTGAAATCATTCTAAATTCCTTAATATGTCTTGACTAGAACCTGAAAGCTTCATCATAGAAGCAGTCACTATTAATCTTCAATATTAAGTTTCCTCAAACGGTGGTACCAGCAATTGGTATTGTACTTTCAGTTATGTTGTTATATCCAGGTCCTGGTAATATTGGAGAATGGCTCTTGTCACAAACTAGGGATTGTAGTGGGGCATTGATGTTTTGAGAATTGTTTTCTTCCTATATTAGAATTTAGAAACTGATTGAATTTGAAAACTAGTTTCCTTCGAAGTGCCATAAATGATCAGCAATGCTGGATCATTTGAAGAATGGACAGGAATGGTAGTGGGATTGCACGAGGTGTGTTGGAATTAAAGAGCGCCCTAATCTAATCTTGTCTTAATGATCATAGAATGGTAACGAAATATTGTATTCATCTAATTGTTCATACATTCTGTCAATTTCAGAGATAACTACTAATGCATAAATACCTTTCTATATGGGTGGGGGGGTGGGGGTTGGAATATCCTTGTATTATGAGGTGTGATGTAAATCCAATCCATAATCAAGCCTTATGTATATTATCTTTTTATTTCAGCCTTGTGTAAAAAAAATAATAAATTGGAGGTTTTATCACAGGAAGTGACAATTTCAAGTGATAAAATTACTTTGTGAAATTCTAGCATTGCAATTGTATTTTCTTAACATTATGCCAAGATTTTTTTATTCACAAAGAAAACTGGAATATTTTGTTGTACAGACTTGACTTTATAAACGATGGCGTTTGCAGTCTGATGACGCTTCACTATCTTGTCAATTCCAGTAATCACAAGTGATGGTAACCATAAATTCAGTATCACGGCAGTAACTGTTTTGTTCTTTGCGCTGTCTGATATCTTTGTGCATTTATTTAAAAAGCAGAAAACGTGAAGCCTGGGATTTAGGCTCCAGTGTTTGGGGTTTCATGACTTCTTACAAAGTCTTGTATTCTGTTTACCTGTTGTTCTTAGCAAAACGATTGCTACCAAATGCTCAACACTTAAGGGGAAATGCTCTTATTTTGTATTCATTTTCAAGTTGTCAACCATATTGTCATTCATCGCCAACTAGTTAATTAGATGAGGATGGTTGACATTGCAGGCTTATTGATACACACAGGTATCCATGACTGGTGGACCTGAAGTCAGAGTGTTTACATCAGGGGCAAGAATAAATGGCGTGTTAACCAGGCAGTGAGCCAGCCACCCGCTTCTCATTAGAGTAGCTTGTTAATCGCGCACATTGACCTAACGCTTCAGACAAAGTGTTGGAACAAATTCACAAATTGCTTCAAGAACATTTATGCTTTTAACAGGTCTGAAACCTGTGTGTTCAGCTCGGTAATGTTTTGATTCACTTGATCTGTTTATTCACATTAAATAGTACTTCAGAGGCCTTATTGGTCAGATTAGGGTTTATACCTCAATCTATTTGTAGGGCCCGGTGTGTACAATAATATTAACAATTGCAAATAAAGACTTTTAAGGTTTTGCCCGTGTTTAAATTGTCATTTTCTTCACTTGGACCACCAAATAGTAAATGCTGTCCTTGCCAATTACTACGATAATAATACAGTAACTACAAAGTTACATTTATACAGCGCCTTTCACGTCTTCTAGACGTCTCGAAGCGCTTCACTGTAAAGTCAATTGACTATATTTGTCGGTGAAACACGGCAGCCGATTGCGCACAAACAGTCGTGGATTGAAATGACCAATTTATTATTTTGGGGGGAGGGATTATTATCAGGCGTGTGGAGGAAGGAAACCTGCCCAAGGTATCGCCCTGCGAGGAACTGAACCCAGGTCTCTCGCGTGTCAGGCGAGCGCTCTAACCGCTGAGCCTCAGGACCCCACAAAATGTCTTGAGATGTCAAGATGACGCATCGCGTTTATTCACCACAGCCGACCGACTGACCGCGGGTTTCAGATGAGCTTCCGGAGGCCGTTTGCTTTTGCTCCCAATGGTGTATTCAGCCCGTTTTGCCCGGCCTCTCTCTTGCGGGGGGTGGGGGGTGTGTGCGTGCGTAAGGACATCGCAGTGAGAGACGTTAAACGCTGGCAACCGGCTGCTCAAACCCGTGGGGCAGTGACCCCCCCCCCCCATAACCCAAGTTACTCGGAGACGAAACACAAAACACGACAGAGGCTGGGAATCTGAAACAAAAACAAAGGTTTTCGCCAGGGAGACTCAGCGGGTCAGGCAGCATCCATGGAGAGAGGAAAACGAGTCAACGTTTCGTCCTGACGAAGGATCGCAGACCCCCAAACGTTGACTCTTTTACCTCTCTCCATGGATGCTGCCTGACCCGCTGAGTCTCCCCGGCAAAAACCTGTGTTTTTGTTTTTTTTACTCAGAGACGCTTGTCCTCGCCTAGGATTCCATGTATTTTAGAATCTGTTCAGCGCCTGGGGACGCACTGGCGAGTTTGTTGTTCTTGTTGTGTTTATATATCACAGAACCAGATGAACAGAAACACTGGCACAGGTAGAAAACTCAAGGTTTCGCCCTGACCTGTCCTGGGATCAAAACCAGTGGTCTCTCTCTCATCTCTCTCTCTCTATCATCTCTCTCTTTCTCTCTCTTGTAAGGCGAGTGCTCTAACCCACTGAGCTACAGGATGCTGGTTATTAACTATCCATCACTGGAGAACTTTTCACAGCAATCTGTGCGTTAGAGATTAAATGACTCGTCTCTTTAAAACAGATTCGTTTATTCAGGTACACTCATTGAGCTGACACTAAAGCATATAAAACGACTACAATGCATGCAAACAGCCAACCACTCCATTACTTCTGTTCCCTTCCGATTCTTCTTATACTTTGTTCACCCTTCTCGCCTATTCCCTCTTATCCGATTCTGCCTCGTGCCTCAATGTCGCATTACGCCCTAGTCTTCACTTTTGGAGTTTGCCTGTCAAATACCTCTTGTGATGACGCTCCATTACTGGGTTTGCCTGTCATCCCCCTCTTGTGATGACGCTCCATTACACATTAGGTTTCTCACAATGCAATCTCATACACCAATACACTACCCGGCACGCATTCTTCAGGTTAAAAGGGAATAGTCCTTTCTCTTCCTTGTCTTCCTCTCAGTCGGTCTCGGGGAAAAGTAGGGGTGTTGATCTCTTTGGGGGATCTGCTGTCCGGTTACAGTTTCTTCCATCAGTTGGTTCCCTTTCTCGAGAGCGGTTTGGCTACTGTCACGTTACAGTATCTTCCATCAGGTCCTGCTCCTCCGTCTCCGCTCTCTATCCCTTTGGTCTCAACACTTTTTGATCCTTTCTTGGAGGCGTGGTGTTCACGTGAACATCTCCTGCCGCTCTCGTGCTTAGTCGCGTTCTCTTTTTACACCCAACTCTGCCTTTCTTCGCAAACGAGCTCCTCTTATCGCAGTCTGTTCTCGGCGGTTTCTAATGGTGACCTTTGACAACTCAAACCATGTGCGGCGACTTCCCTTATCTTGTACAGCAGGCTTACAAAAAACATCATTCCAGCCCACCCTCTGTTTTTAACAGTCTAAACTAATTTTAGCCAGTTCTTCACCAACTCTTAACACGTGCAGCCACAATTATAACCCTTTGTGCTGGGAGTATTAACCAGCTCCCATTTGTGTCACTGTTTTATTGGTGTGTGGGGGGGGGGGTGGGGGTGTGTGGGGTGGGGGTGGGTGTGTGTGTGGGTGTGTGTGTGGGGGGGGTGTGTGTGTGTGGGGGGTGGGTGTGTGTGTGTGTGGGGGGGTGGGGGTGTGTGTGTGTGGGGGGGGGTGGGTGTGTGTGTGTGTGTGGGGGGTGGGTGTGTGTGTGTGTGGGGGGGTGGGTGTGTGTGTGTGTGGGGGGGTGGGTGTGTGTGTGTGTGTGGGGGTGTGTGTGTGTGTGGTGGGGGAGGGGGGGGGTGGGGGGTGTGTGTGTGGGGGTGTGTGTGTGTGTGGTGGGGGAGGGGGGGGGTGGGGGGGGGGGGGTGGGGGGGGGGGTGGGGGGGGGGGGATGCAATATAACAGGAGTAAGGTGATGTTTACAGTGTTTCTCTCTCTCTCTGGGGACAATTCCGAGCAAATCAGTGAAGGCGAGAGATGGCTGCTCCCAGCCTTGCTCCAGTATGGTTTGCAATATACAGCCAGTCCCTCCCACACCCTGAGCCACTGGTCCCTGCCACTCACCGTCACCAGCAGCAGGAAGCTACACACAGGAGGTTACAGGGAGGAAGAGAGTGTGGCTGTGTGTCTGTGACTGTGTGTGTAGCTCTCTGTGTGACTGTAGCTCTGTGTGTGACTGTGACTGTAGCTCTGTGTGTGACTGTAGCTCTGTGTGTGGCTGTGACTGTAGCTCTGTGTGTGACTGTAGCTCTGTGTGTGGCTGTGACTGTAGCTCTGTGTGTGACTGTAGCTCTGTGTGTGACTGTAGCTCTGTGTGTGGCTGTGACTGTGACTGTGGAAATGCTCAATCAGGGCTTCAAGGTGAGGGGGTGCGCAACATTGTAACCACCTCACACAGC